>VXCM01001424.1:50196-92125 GCA_014773175.1 Lucifuga dentata | reverse complement strand
GGGGGGGGGGTGGGTCAATTCCATGTCAGTAATGATTAATAAGTAGAAGTAGAACTGCTAATATAATAATGGCCCTTAAATAAAAAATATTACAGTTATGAATTAAAATATACATTTTAAATTATGTCCTTCAAAACTATTTTGTGTGTGTGTGTGTGTGTGTGTGTGTGTGTGTGTGTGTGTGTGTCAACGAGTTCAGTGAGCGGAGCTCCGTTCTCCAGAGAGAAAAACAACAGACTGCCAGCTCTCTGTATCCAAACCCCTTTGCTGCTTGATTGACATTCAGCTTTAGCCAATCAAAACAACGACTCAAAAATCCAGACTTTCTATTGGTCTGCAGCTACAGCCACAGAAGCCTGCCACGGCCAACCAAAGACTGCAAATCACAATAAAATTATTATGGCCATTCTGGCAGACTTTGTGGCGCCCCGCAGCGGCGGCATATGGAATTAATTTTACATTGGGCCGCCTTTGTGGAAATTGAGCTGTTCGAATGAAAAATACCCTGCACTTTTTATACTTTATTTCTTTTCAATGCTAGTCTTTGTTTTAATTTTGATGGACCGAGCAGACCCCTTTCACATTATGTATCCCGCTGGTCTGCAGGAAACTGCTTTTCAGGTTTTTTCTGCAGCAGCACCACAATACATCTATTATTTTCACTAATGTAAGACTGCTGTTTGATTACCACACAAAGTCATGTAACAAGCCAACGAATTACTCTCTTCTCTTTGTGTGTGTGTGTGTGTGTGTGTGTGTGTGTGCACCTACTAATGTTTTGCTTAACATCGCGTTGGCCGCGTGGGGGCGCTACTGCCCAGGTTTTTGGATCACAAGGCCTCTGTTGGGTTTTATCCTGAAAACTATGCAATTCTTACAACTCAAGTCTTTGGTAACAGATTCAAATGTTGCTGTTTTAAAACTTTGCACTGTTATAAGTGATTAGACACAAAACTATGATCAATAAGATTTTTTGTAGAATGAAAGTTGTTTTAACTGTGCATATATTTTGGTGAATTTCAATCATTTATTCCTCACTTTCTCCCTCCTTTCCCCTTCTCTCTCTCTCTCTCTCTCTCTCTCTCTCTCTCTCTCTCTCTCCATCCCTCAAGAGTCCAGAAGTTGAAGGGGGCCAGCAGTGGGGTGAGGCGCTGACAGGACTTTTCTCAACATGAGCAGCAGTGTTGGATTTGATGTCAGAGTCTGAGATGGCCGCCTTGATAAAGTTGGTCTGGCTCAACGAGATTGGCAGCCTTCTTCTTGGAAAAGAAAACAGAACGGCCCTACATAAACAGAAGAAAATGGCCCTGGCTGAGCAGAAAAACAGCCCTGTATATGATGTGACCTGGTTGCTTTGGAATGATATCAGCTTAGGCTTGCACTGTACACACACACACACACACACACACACACACACACACACACACACACACACACACACACACATTCATGCATACATACTCACAATCATATGAAACTGTCTCAGAAATGAAATTATCATTATATAAGACTTTGAAGAAGAAGACAGGGACTAAACTTTAAGATGTGAGTTTCTGTTCATATTGTGTGTGTGTGATTCTTATGAATGCTCACGCATGTGTGTGTTCAGATCTATCATGCCTCTTTGCCTTTTTCTGCTCTTGAAGGAAATCTCCATGTGTCTGCTCTTTTCCTGTAGCTCTTGTGTCTGCTTCACTAATGGACTCCTCTCACCCTGTCTCCTTTTCCTCCCTCTTTCTTCCCCTCCTTTTTTCTCCCATATCATATCCATGTATTCCCCTGGGGCCTGATTAAAAGGCTTTCTAGCTGGAGAGAGAGGAGAAGAGAGGATAGAAGTGGAGGAGGGTGGGTGGCAGTGGAGGAGAGTGGTCCTTATTAGCCCATATGTCTGGACAGAGGAGGGTGGAGTGGAGGTCCTCTTCCAGTTAATCAATAGAGATACCGTCCTTCTACGCTCTCTCTGTGTCTCCCTGTCTCTCTTTCTTTTTCTCTGTCTCCTCCTCTCTCCACCGTAGACTCTCCCATTAGAGGTAATGCGTCTGGTATTGACACTGCGAGGTCTGGTCTATGGGAACTATGACAGAAATACAGTTCTGCTCTGTGAGGCCAAGTTACTCCTCAAAACGCTGTGGTCAAAAAAACAGCCTAAGTCATCGACTTGCTGTTTAACCTGGTTGTTTCTGTGTTACATCCTTTCATTCACTAAGGGTACACAACTGAATTAGACTTGACTGTTCTTAGCCAAAGTACTTTATTGGCATCTTATAAATTTAATGATAAATATAAGAGTAGCATTTTAAAGTTTATAAAGACTGCTATGGGTATACCAAGTATTGAGGATAATTAATGTTCCTGTTATTGCAAAAGCAATACAACTTTAATCTGGACAAAATACCTTAGATATTCAATATAGTTTAGGATATTGATGTATGTGAATTTATCACCCCATTGTTCATTAATTTATGTGATCTATACTGGTTCAGTTTTGCATATCATTATTCTTATTTGGTCAAAACATATCAGAAACTCAAGTTTCTGTTGAGAAATACATCAACAAATGACCAAAGACACTGCATTGTGGTTTATTCAAAGTAGTAAAGGAACAAATACAAGATTTTGGGTTTCTTTAGGGACTAGTGAGGTAAATTCTACAGGGATCACATTGTGGAACATGCCATGATTGTCTTTCAGTGTAAACAAGTTACATCACGGCGGGCACATAAACTGACAGAAATGATGTTTATTTGTGAGCCTGTAAGGGATAATTGAGAGTGGGTTATTAAATGTGCATGTAATCAGCCTGTTGTGAATGAGACCTATGAGCCAGATTTGTGCTCACATAAACAAAACCAATGTCATAAAGAAATCTGCTAGCTAGGAATTTAGGCATGGTATGAGCCTGTTCGACATGACTGACTGGAACAGACCATTACTAGCTATGATGGGGGATGTCTGTCTCCCCTGATTGCCCGAGGGTCGCGTGGGTGTCGCTCTGCAGAGCCGCAGGGCTTCAGACACAGAGCCGGAAACTTCTGAGAGATGCCTGGGGTGGCTGTGGGGAGAATGACCTTTGACCTCCCTGACTTGGTAACCCCCAGGGTCACAGAGGGAGGGCCCGGCGCTACGGGGATAGGCTGTAATTGATGTGGGGATGGAGGCCTGTGGGGGCTGCTGGAAGCAGAGAGGGTGGGAGGGACGGAGGGGAAACCTGAGGCCCCAGAGGCAGGAGCAGGAGAGCTGATGAGGGTCTGGTCTGTGTCCACGGGTCCATGTCGCACGGGAATGGGACGACAGTAGATCAGTACTTCACCTATCCAAACCACAGACAAATCTTATTAGTTAGACTGACTGGTAAGGCAGTAATGAAGTGCAAAATCTTCTTTGATTCAAAAATAATATTCATTCAAGCTCACATTTCCTGCTGACATTTATAATTCAAAGCCTTTTAGCTGCTAATTGGTGCAGTTGTATTATTTTAATTAAATACCCATCTATTATTTTGAATATTTTTGTGACCTTTTTATGTATTTAAGTATATACAGTAAACCCTTCAGAAGACCAAACAACCTGTGTTTTGAGTCGTTTCCACTTTTCCACATTTTGCTGTACTTACTAACATACAGCTGTACTCTAATTGCCTGGACTAAGAACCATGAGATATGCAACCTTTTACGATAGCAATGCTTTATCCACACAGCTAAATCTGCAAATATCCATTTTTGAGATACATGTCAAAGAACTGAACTCTGCTAATTTTTTGGCAGAAAGTCGTGGTTTCTTTTTTTTTCAGCTGAAGATCAAAGGTCAAGCTGAATTGCTGGGGTCTGGGGAGGAGCGGTGAACAAGGGAGGCAATGGCTGACAGATGTTTACAGAGGTCTGACTGCGCTTCTGTGATCATGAGAAGGGGACAGGATTTTGTGTGTGTGTGTGTGTGTGTGTGTGTGTACATTCATATGTGCATCACTGTGTAAAGCCGAATCCCTCTCTACCTTCACACCAGTTCCAGAATGAGGGATCTGCAGTGAATACTCCTCTTTGCCACAACCCAAACACGCAAACACTGGGCTCCCCTGTCAGCCTCATTGGCCCCTACCCTATCCAGATGGCCTGGGTCTATCTCACCAGGGGCCCAGGCCCAGTGAGTTTTGTGTGGGCCTCCTATACCATCTACCCAGCCGATCCCCACCCGCTTCAGCGCAGACCGGTACACTGACTACATCCCTTTCACAGCCACAGGATTGCTCAGTGCTGCAGGTTCTAGCAGACTGCTCTCGAGTTACCGGCAACCCAGCGCAGATCGTGTCAAAGCTGTTATTTTAGAGAACTGGGTGAGGAGAGGGAAAAATGTACCCGATGTTTGCGAGGGAGCAAGCGAGGGAGAGAGAGAGAGAGAGAGAGATTCAGAGTTTCCTGTCCACATCATAGCACTCTTGAGGATTCTAGTCCTGTCAGAGCATTGAACATAAACATGTCCTCCCAAAACTATAAACACATACTCAAACAAAATAGCTGGAAGGTGTATTAGTGAAGATCAGTGTGGTTAATCCAGTAAGAGTATCAGTTTGTATTTTGGGTAGCTGTTTGCTCTTAATACTTGCGAAGGAATTCATAATTCCCACATACTTCTGGGGATTAAATTTTACAACTCAACACTTGGCCCATCGTTCAGTTATTTCACACCGTATTTCATCAGCTCTGATTTTCTGAACGTTTGCCAATAACAGCTTAAGTGAAAATTCGAAGGGAAAGTTTGGAATACAGGAAGGTGAAGTTTGGTGTCGATAAATTCACATAACCTTAAATCAACTGGGACTTGCATGGAGGTTGTGACGCAGGATTTAGCAAACACGCATATTAATGATGATGACCCTTGATTTGCTATGCTTGGCGAGGGGAAAACAGATGGTGTTATGAGGGAAACAATTCAGCTCACAGAACATGTTCCCGCTCTGAGACCACTGGTTCGGTAGACTATTGAGGTGGTATAGTTTGCACGTTTCCAGTCCCTTTATTTCAGAATGAAAAAATAGCAACTCAAACAAAGCAAAGCAAACAAAACCTCATTGGAAAACGTTGCCAGATCTGCTTAGTACAGGGATTTTGTAGCTATTTTGCCTTGTGCATTCAAAATTGATTGAATTTGTTCTTCAAGGGATGATGTATTGTATAACAGGGCTGGAAGGTTTACTTACCGTATATACTCGAGTATAAGCCGAGGTTTTTGTTTTTGTTTTTTTGCTTTTTTTACCAAATTTCACAAAACGCAAATCAGGGGGTTGGCTTATACACGAGTAATTCAAATTGGATCCCAGAGAACAAAATTTCCAGGGGTGGAAATACTACCCATTACCACTACCCATGAAAAATAGTTTAAATCATACCTTAGAATGATGTATTTCCTGACTAAACATCTTATTCAGCACATTTTGTGGCGGCCAGTAAGCCGTGATCTGTCAGTTACGGTAATCAGCCGCTGAAATAAATATCATGTTTACTGGTACGTGCATTATTTTCAGAAAATCACAAGAATACTATGACAATTCTCAGAACAAACAGGTAATTTGCTGAACAAATGGAACAACATCAGGGGGTCGGCTTATATACAGGTTTCTTTAAAAATCTAAATTTGCAGATCAAAATCAGGGGGTCGGCTTATAGTTGAGTATATACGGTACTTATTTGTAAGGGAAGGAATAGACACAACAATCAAACAGACAAATTAATGATGACGATCTACACATTCCTCAATTTGTAACAGAAATACGACTAATAAATATGTACAAAACTTCAAAGGTCTTCAGCTGTAACATGATATGCTCCAAAAGCAAACGCCTCCTCTCTTGTTTAAAGCAACTGATCCCCATAGCTAATACCCATGATGGAGCACTCCTGTGTTTCTTCAACCTCCGTGAGTGACATTATCGTTGGACAGGGAGGGGGTATGTCTGCAGGGGACATGGTGCTGGTTTCACGGCACTGTGACTGGTGGAGTGTAACGCTGATGAACACTTTATCCAATCTGCTGAGTTCATGATGGGAGAGCAGAGAGAATGACCCCTATCCTCCCTGGACCTCTCAAACCCACAACTCAATCTTTTCTTCGCATCTTCCTCTCCCTCACTTTCCTTTTCTTCATCTGCCACCCACCGAGGTAACCACATGCAACTAATAGTTTACATATAAGGTTGTGTATATCATGCATGTTCAAAAACCTGGTTAAGGATTGTCATTAGGTTGGCTTCTGTGAGGATTTTTAGTGAATGCAACATGCATACAAACACCCACATTACACACTGAGTATCATCCCACTGTCTCACCCGTGCATTAACACCTTTTCCACTAGCATATACACACTACATGGAGTGCATTTGCCTGTCTTTGTTTGTGAATGGCAATGGAGGAGCTCCTAAAGGGAGATGGAGAGGGAATAAATGGAGGATTTTCAGCTTGTTAAACGGGGCATTAGAGGGCTTGTGACTGGGAGTTGTAGGCTATAAAACCCAACAGTTCGGCTGTACTCATGTTTTAGTGCATTGGCTCATGGGCTGACAGCTTTGCTGTTTGGGTGTCGTTTTGGGCCATGCCTTAGGGCATACTTTACGCTGCTCATTTGGCACAGGGGCAGTTTCAGAACCCACTAGAGGCAGATTTAGGGAGAGCCACAGTCCCACATGGAGACTCATCCCCCTGCACCAATCTGAGTGATATAAAACAGCGAATGGAGGAGGAATGTAAACTGTATATTATGTTCTTGCACTACTCTACAGACTTTGTCTCGCTTTGTCTTCTGTTTTTTGTATGTCAGCATGTTGTTACAGGATTGCAGATTCTAAACCAGATGTAAAGCTAATTGGGTTAGCGCTAGATATGATTTGCTATCAAACGTTCTGAGAAACAAGCAGACATGTGTTTGAAATCTGCACATCTGAGCTTTGTGCAGATGCAGAGGCATGCGAGAGTTCATGCATGCGTGCATGAACACACACGCACACACATGCACACATTTATTATTTTTCTCCATGAGGCCTGGAGGTAATTTTCAGGGGTGCTTAAATGATCTAGGCTGCCATAATGATGTCCGCATGTTGACATATTTTCATATTTTCAATGAAGTATTCCTCCTGTCTGTTCCCCATATAGAACCCTGCAGCCATCTGGAATAACAATCTCTTTTTAGGCTGCAGAACCAGGGAGTAAAAACAGATGACAGAAAGAAATGGATAAAAGAGAAGAAGGAACATAGAAAGCTCTACACAAGGCCCAGTCTCTGTATGCGTTTGAGCTTGAATATTCCCAGATCAGCAGTTATTAGAGGGCATTTATCCTGGCTCTATCCATGCCATATATATTATTTATTGCTGCAAAAGTCAATGCCATAAAAAGGGAAATTTACAATCTGGAGCTTGATTTAACTGATACATCAAGGCACAAAATTCAGAAATATTATCCATAACACTATCATATGAGTGTGTGTGATTTATATGAGATGTAACTGTAAGCAACAGTGTCTGGGCAACCATTTAAACCTTCTGAGTATCCAGGCGAGGCATTCAAAGAATCTCTGGACTGCTGTGGTGTATGAACAGCATCCTGCTTTCTCCAATCCTTTCAAGAAAGAATGTCTGCCTTCGTGTGTCAGTTGGGTTCTGATTGGTGTAAACTAAAGCTTCATAGAGACCAACATTCTCTACTCTAACATCACCAATGACGCATTAAACTATGACTTCAAATCAGTGATGATCACAAGTATATTTTAATTAAATTTAGGTCATAAAGATTGACATCTAAACACTTGCTATCTCTGTGATATCACCCAGGCATATTTATCTTTTGGGCCCTTATTGCAGTTTATTTCATAGCAAATCTGAGATAAGACAGAGAGAGGCGAAAGCATAATCAGACCTCAGAAGACAGAAGTGAGGAGGGAGATACTGGGATTTTCTCTCTAAGATGATACACTCATCTGTCATAATAGCTGTCACAATGATATGGATCAACAGTTTCCATTTCACCATCTGCTGTACTTGTTTGTGTGTGTGGAGCCCGCACACACAATATATTATATGAGCACAAGCCCGATCTCATGGCAGATCTGTACTTATAGTAACAAAAAGTACTGTGACTTCATTCATTTATTATATAAATCACACGTGGACCATACACTGTAAAATGTGTGACAAGTTGATCTTAAAAAAAATCTAGGAAACCGATTGCCTTGAAAAGGGTAAGTAAATATAACTATATATTCTTAAGTTCAAGTAGACAAAGTAAACATAACTTAAGACTAATAGTTATATTTACTTAGCTTTTTCAAGGCAATCGATTTCCTACACTGTAAAATGTGAAAAGTTGATCTTACTTAAAAAAAATCTAGGAAACCAATTGCCTTGAAAAAGGTAAGCAAATATAACTATTAGTCTTAAGTTACGTTCACTTTATGTCTACTTGAGCTTAAACATAACTTAAGACTAGTAGTTATATTTACTTACCTTTTTCAAGGCAATTGGTTTCCTAGATTTTTTTAAGTAAGATCAACTTTTCACATTTTACAGTGCAAATTCTTTTCTTTTTTTGACAAAGTTTTTATTATTTTTTTCTTTTGTTTCTTGACACATAGTGAACAAGGACAGAATCACCCCCNCAAAAAAAAACACAAATGATCACAACAAACAGACAAAACAACACCCTTTGCCCTCCTCTCCTCTCCTAGATTTTTTAAAGTAAGATCAACTTGTCACATTTTACAGTGTAGAGAGTATTTATTCAAAAAAGCAGCAGTGAAATTAAACCAAGAGTCGCTATAATCAAATAATGCCAAAACAACTTTTTCTGATAGACATAAAGTTGTTCCTTTGGAGCTCTTGAATCAGCTCTATTCTGGTTTGCATGTGAGATGTTCACGGCAAAATGCTTCGTTGTGCCACAAGAACCAATAGAAAGGAACAAAGTCAGTCGCGCACACAAGAGCAAGAAGTGTTTCAGTTGACAGTCACTTCATCATTATTCACAAGATGGGCCTTTGTCGCCTTTGTTTTAGTGACCATGTTAAATTAGCTTAAAACAGATGGGTGCTGTCTCGCTGCCAGGCCGTCTCTGCGAGAGCAATGTGTGTGTCCCATGCATGCACAGGTCTCCCTCTACATATGTCTATCTGCATGTGTGTGTGAGAGAGTGTTTGTGTGTCTAAGGGTGTCTGGATACCTAATTACAACTAAGATGTATGCACAAATCTGCCTTTCCTCTTTGGCTGCCTAACTGTCCAGCTGTCATGCCTGCAGATGTATGTGTATGTGAATGTATTTGTATGTGTGTGTGTTCTGGTGTGCAGATGTCCAAAGCTTGTTGTCCTGCCAGTAACAAGAGCAAAGTGGAGGGGAGGACAGCCAGGGGATTGGCAAGGCCACAAGGTGCAATCCACAGGGAGTCACACTGTGTGTGCAAATATGCTTGTGTGTATGTTTGTATGTTGTCAGGCAGCAGACCGTGCTGATGGGATCTGTACGGATTCTTATTAGGAGCCCAGTACTGGTCAGTTGTGTTCCAGAATCCAACACTTGTGTTTTTCTGTCAGACACACAATTTGCGTATCCTTGTTCCAAAACCTGATCTTGGATGATGTCATATGCAGCTGCTGCGTGGCTGACAGACAGTTTCCGCACCACAACATGGGGGCCTATGGTTTGCCTGTCAGGCCGATTGACAGGTGAATGACACCAATGAGAGCCAGCCGTCCCTCCCCCTAGGAGCCAGGGACTGAGTGACAGCCAGTAAGCAGCCAGAAAGAGTCTCTGAACCTGAAAGTAATCTTTTTCACACTCGTTCTCATTCCGTGCTGTTCCTCTCTCCTTCCTCTCTCTTGGCTTCCCCATCCTCTGCCTGTCTGGCTCTCTTGTCCTCTCCCACCCTTTTCAAATGAGTCTCTCTCTCTTTTTCTGTCTCCATGGGTATTTTTTCGCCTTTACTGAAGGCCTCTGCCTTTTTTCACTGTCTCTCCTCCTCCCCTCTCTTTCTGCCTTTCACTCTGTCTGTCACTGCTCTGTGCTGTGTTCTATCGCTGTGTCACAGAGTCTTAAGAAGCAGCTTGACTGCCTCTCAGTTCAGCCTCTCAGTCAAAACTAGATGAAAAGTGTTTTAAACCAAGGCAAAACAGGCAAAGGGTTGTGTGAGAAAGACTTCAGTGTGTGTGTGTGTGTGTGTGTGTGTGAGANGAGAGAGAGAGAGAGAGAGAGAGAGAGAGAGAGAGAGAGAGAGACAGACAGACAGACAGACAGACAGTTGAGCTACAGGGGTAGTATTCCTCATGTCAAGCTGTTTATTCTGGGCATAAATCCCTCTGTGCCCTTTTCTTTTGCCAAGCTCCTCTCCTCTCCATTGTGGTGACCCACTCTTCAAGCTAATAAACACTTTTAGCTTAACATTGAGTTGTTCCACCTAAATTTGGAAAATTGGGAGTGAAGGCCAGGGAGTTTTGAGTTTTTTCTCTGAGGCTCTTTTGGATCATCATTCTGGAAACACTACATGGGCAGGTTATTTTGACGTTCAATTGGCCTTTTACCGCATATCTCCTTTGGATTACCACCTCATACATACTCTCATAGCCCACCCAAGTGCCTTTCAGCCTGGCATTTTGCCCGAGGCCCACACACCCACTCTGACCCTGTAGCCACAGGCCCATTGCCCCAGCTCCCATTGTGCCCGCTGACCCCTCACCTCTTGACCCACTGTCCCACGCTCCCTCTGGCTCCTTCACCACCTCCCCGGCTCTTGCCCAACCACCACCCGCACTTGTCCATGCTGTCCCTGCACCCCTGAAACGTACAGGAAAAGCTTGCAAACTTAGTTTGTTTAGGAAGGGAGGTGTGCAATAGTGCAGTGTACAGTACATATTTGTGGAAATTGACAGGCTTGGTATTCTGGGTATATGAGTATATTTGAGTAGGGATGGAGAAGGGCAATGGAAGATTCATATAATGTGGCTCCTCTCTCTCTCTCTAGCTGTCCTCTTTGCCAACTTGTCTTCCACTTTATCTCAGTACATTTGTGTCTCATTTGTCTATCAGACCCTTTCAATCCATCTTCATCTGCGTGGTGTCTCACTCGCTCAGTCAGTCAATCTCTCTGCCTTACGGCTGTTGATGTGTCCCCTGATAAGTCTCTTGCTGTCTGTTTCTGTCTTTCTCTTTGTCGTTTGCTCTGTGTGCCTTTCCTTTGCCTTGTGAGAAACTCTTAAGGGTCTTTGTTACCAGCTCCAATCACTTCCATGGTGACCAGCGTTGAGTGACAGCTCTTAAAGCGGTCTCTTCATCGCAGGGGCCAGGGCGACGGATGGCATGAAGGAATGCGCCTGTGTGTATGAGCGAGCGAGAGAGGGAGCTTATGTGTTTGTGGGTGCATTTTACATCTGAGCATGCACACATATACATCACGCGTGTATTTACATGTGGGTTTTGCTCACTAGTGTGTGTGTTCATCCTCTCATGGGTTAATTTTTCTTGTCGCATGTTTATCTCAGCGACATAGAAAAATAAACCAGGGCAGGCTAAATCCAAGCCAAGCAATCAGTGCCAGTCCTTCTACGGTTCTGCAAGTCTGTTTTATTTATCCTCTAAGTTTCCTTTGAATCCCACAACACACAAACACACATATAAACTTATAGAGAGAGAGAGAGAGAGAGAGAGAGAGAGAGAGAGAGAGAGAATGAAACACAAAAAGTTAAGTGAGTCACTTTATCAGATGGTAAAGCCAGTCATCCTAATATCATTCAAAGTAAGGCTGACCTTTACAGTAGTTTTCAGTTTTCTCTCATCCACAGAGAAACCCTGCACTGACTTAGACTTACTTGGAAATTTGACCAAATGAAACAGCAGGAAGCTCTTATGCGAGTATTTTGTAGTAATTATTTCAATCTTCAAAACAGCAAAAGACTATGCAATGCAGTTTATCTTGGCTGGACTTTTTTTCTTGAACTGGCCTCGTTATTCTCTGTCAGCCATTAGAGGTGAATATTTAAGCAGTAATTTTAATCAAAATGATAACATCGATTGCTCTGTGGAATGGAAAACAATTGTCAAAATGAAAGCTAAGTGGACTGCATGATAACAAGGGGCGAGACAGGAAGTGGTCAGTGGTTCACCTTTTCACTGACAGGAGTCCCACAGTTTCTCGGACAAACATCATGGACCCAAAAATGGCTGCTTGAATTTAAACTGAAAGCCGGTTTCATTTTCCACATTTTTCTATGTCTGTGCAATGTCTAAAAGATGGATATAAGAGTCCGTGCATCTCGTATCAACCCAAGTCAAACATGAACACACTGTAAAACCGAAACTTAAAGCCATACAAAAACACAACCTATAGACATTCCATAGCACCCAGTGAGAGAGCTTGAACGCTTCCAAAAACAGTCTCCATATAGGGAGGCCTCAGAAAATGCATAAGAACAGAATCTGAAGAACATTTCCTCTTGAAATGATCTGGAATAAAGAATAAAAGTAGGTCTTTCATTTTAAATTTGCAAACCACAATACCAAAATACCCAACTGTCGAAAGAGTGGATTGTAGCACGGTAAATGGCTGACAATCAAATTGGTCTTTGGCTTAGAAAAGCAACAAGGGAAACCATCTTAAACTGGCAGCGGTAAGCCAGCACATAGCAGACGGCTGGTCATTCATTTCAGAGTTCCAGAGTTTTAGTTTTTAGTGAGAGGCTGCTTAGTTTGTATGTAATGGAGGAGAAGAATGCAAATAGGCAAGCAAAAGAGAAAGATGTTGCCCCATGCAAGTTATATTTTTAGATTTCCTTGTTAACGTTAAATCTTGTAGTCTTTTTGAAGCTGGCGGAAATCCATCATGGACAGAGATTGAGTGATTGACCACAGGAAAAACAAACAAAAAAAAAAAAAACNAAAAAAAAAAAAAAACGATGAGTGTCACGGTTTCTTGAATGTGACAGCCTGCTGCCCCATCTCTCTGAGCTATCAATCTCCAAGGCATTGTAATTATCTATAATTGGTCATAATTGGATTTAATTGGCTTTGATTGGCTGTAATTGGGGCAATGGGCTAATCTGATTCGAGATCAGAGGACCGGGGGCCCCGTGTGGTTTATGAGAGAGTATTCCTTCGCCCTTCTTTTGACCCTGTGATGTATACATCAAACATACCAGTTTGTAACACAGCTGATTGCTACCGGTTGTTGTTGTGTGTTTTAGGAGTTTTTGCGTGTTTATGTCATTGGTGAACAACGCAGTAGGTTTTGAATCCAACATCAGTGAGAGAAATTCAGAGGGGAAGTATTTTACCTCCTTATATAAATAAATTCCTGCTGCGTATGTGTATACAGCATATGTGTAAATGCATTAATGCATGCAAACATGCATACATACACACACACAAGATGGCTTCAAAGAGAAACTGAGAGGGTGTGAGATGGTAGGAGAGATCATAAGCAAACAGTAATGTAATACAGCACTAATTTGAGTCACATTTTCTTGCCCAGAGCCGCTGAATTCCTAATTGTGCATGAAGCTGTCCAGAAGTCATGCTGAATTATACAATCCTGGACAGAAAGAGAAAAGTGACTCTGCAGCACGTTTTGATTTGGTCCGATGTGGGACTTAGAGAGAAGGAGAGGAGAGGGAGGAGATGTGTTTGTATTGGAGAGAAAAATCCCTCCTGCTCTCTTTTTCTTTCTCTCTCCCTCTCTCTCTGTATTTCTCTCTCTCTCACTGTCTTTTGTTCCTGATCTCGGTCTACCCGGTGGCTTGACAGGCAGATGGAAGCGATTATACCGTAATAATAAACCATGGGAGGAAACTATGAGAGAGATGGAGAGATGACAGAGAAGGAGAAGGAGGAGAAGGGAGATCTTCAGAGCACTCACGGGCCAACACACGTGTCGATCGGGCTCACGGATCAGCGCCTGTGCTCATTTCCATCACCTTGACGGCTCAGACCTACATCGCACCACTGGGAAAGGAATTAGGAAAGCTGCTTCCTCCCTCAAAATATGCAATTCCATTCCCAAAGTATGATCTCAGACTCTCTCATCTTTGATCACTACTTGATTGGACTTGATTTAGCACACAGATTTTTCACACATTGAGGCCTGATATTGAAAGATGAACTCAGACTCAAACAAAAAATGCCTTCCTTTCTGCTTTCTTTCTTTATGGCAGGTGCTCCATGTTGTTGTGAGTTTTGTGCTGCGGTCAGGCTCCACCAGTAGCCCTGTCTCTCGCTCTGTCTCCCCTCAGTCACAGTGTGTTTAACACCTGCCCTGCAGGCCTGTACCTCTCACAGCCTTTCAGCACCCACTGCAGCCCACTACACAGTGCAGCTCAACATGGCCTGCAGCAGCACAGAAAGCAGCTTCCGAATCAGGGACTTACCATATATACTCAACTATAAGCCGATCTCGACTATAAGCCAACCCCTGATTTTAACCTGCAAGTTTAAATTTTTAAAGAAACCCGCATATAAACCTGATGTTGTTCCATCAATTTATTTGTTCAGCACATTACCTGTTTTTTCTGAGAATTGTCATAGTATTCCTGTGATTTTCTGAAAGTAATCCACGTACTGGTACTGGTAACAGCTGAGTACTGTAAGTGACATTAGCTAACATTAAGTTTTCTGGACTCCTCTTCCTTGTCTGAATTGCATTGATGAAGNGTAAGTGACATTAGCTAACATTAAGTTTTCTGGACTCCTCTTCCTTGTCTGAATTGCATTGATGAAGATAACGAAAACTTTACAAATGAACTATAATTATTATGGCACTTATTTAGCATATTTAGCTGTGTAATTATGGTGTTTTTTTGCTTTGTTTTGTTTTTGTTAAGAATCTCACCCATTATGTGTTTTCAGTAATTATCCTATACCTGAATTGATGTGGGTCTGTCTATGTGCTGGACATTCCTCCATACGGAGTTTTGGAATTCCCTCAGCCGACCCCCTGATGTTGTTCCATCAGTTTATTTGTTTAGCAAATTACCTGTTTTTCTGGGTATTGTCATAGTATTCCTCTGATTTTCGGAAAATAATCCACGTACCAGTAAACATGATATTTATTTCAGCAGCTGATTACCGTAACTGACGGATCACGGCTTACTGGCCGCCACAAAATGTGCTGAATAAGATGTTTAGTCAGGAAATACATCATTCTAAGGTATGATTTAAACTATTTTCCATGGGTAGTGGTAATGGGGAGTATTTCCACCCCTGGAAATTTCATTCTCTGGGATCCAATTTGAATTACTCATGTATAAGACCCCCCCCCAAATTTGCATTGTGAAATTTGGTTAAAAAAAAAAAAAGAAAAAACTCGGCTTATACTCAAGTATATACGGTAAATTGTTACAGTGTTACATTCACTGGTTGATTGAGTTCACACAGAAAAACATCCTGTCAAACCTCCAGAAATTTGTAGGGAAACAAACAAACAAACAAAAAAAAAAAAAATCAAAACAGGACAAAGGAATATAAAGGGATAACCAAATAAAATGGAAGAAAGAAAGAATTGGGATACTTTCCTAGTCAGAGTCATCATTTGGCCAAAATACTAAGAAAACTATGGCAGCAGAAGCTGAATTTGACTTCAGGACGTGTGGAAAACCACATGTTGCTTCACATTATGCTCAAGAAGATGTGCTGTCTTCACGTGGCTGAAGAGGAGGATGGAGCACATATTGAGCACATACAACCACATGCTAACCTTCTACATCCAAAAATTTGATTTGTTACGACTTGTTTAAAGTATCTGTTGGATTTGCGAATCAAAAAGGTTGTTTACTTAAAGGGCCATACCAGCCATTTTGCATGTTTGAGCCTAATATATTCAATTTTCATATGTTACGTTACTGACAATCATTTCCCAAAGCATAAAACCCTATTTCAGCTTTCCTGATATTTTGCAAAATCTCTTAACCTTTCAAATTCAAACATCCAAGCGATACACCCACCTTAAAAATCAATGTTGCGCCTGCTAATAATTACGCAAAATTATGAAGTCATGGTCGTTTATAATTTTCAATAAATGCAGGTCTTCTTTTGGGACTATATTCCCTGGTGGAGACATACATTCATTCTGTGCTTTTTCNATAAATGCAGGTCTTCTTTTGGGACTATATTCCCTGGTGGAGACATACATTCATTCTGTGCTTTTTCTAAAAAAAAAAACCTGAATATATGTCTCGTTAGTGATGATGGATTACCTATCCCAAGAACGTTTCAAGTATCAACAAGTTGAGTTTAATAGCGTACTAGAATGAACTGAAACCAATGGAGGTCTGAAAGGTATAGGAAAATTTTTTTTAATTCACCGTTCCAGTAGTATGCTTTGGAAAATGATAGTCAGTAATGTTATGTATATGAAAATATTAGGCTCAAACATGCAAAATGCCCGATATGGTCCTTTAAAGCTAATTATGCACACCTAATCATCTTTGGTTCTAGATGAATATCTTGCTCTGTAGTGGTTTGGAAGTAACGCAGATCATGTTCAGACCACAAACAAACCGCTAAGTTTGTTTAGAACCAGATCAACACCACCTCCTTAAACTGGTCCAACCGGACCAGTTTAAGGAGGTGGAACCCAATTCTTTCTTTGTTCCATTTTATTTGGTTATCCCTTTATATTTAACTTTTTCCAGTGGTTGTTTTGGTCTGCAATCAGGTGCAATTGCTGTGTGCAGACCTGTCCAAACAAACAGTACCAAGGAAGGAGAACCAGACCAAACCAAGGTGTGAAAACCCCCCAAAACCACTTTATCCACTCAAATCAAATGCCATTGTGGTTCGGCGTGACATCACCATCAAAGAGAACAATGCTCGTTTACCACGACTGTCAGCCATTGTAAAAATAGAGCTGCAGACTGGTTAAATGTCAAACCATGACCGCAGGACAGATCTGGCAAAGATGCAAAGCACCTGCATGAAAAATGGTGAAAAAGGCTTTGTTGAAAATAGGGAGAAGTGATTGGGGCTTGGGGGGACAGAGGTTGAGTGGGTTAATGTGTAGAGTGTGCTTACGCATGAATGTCAACGCATGTGTGTGTATGTGTCAGGGGCAGCTGGTCTACGGATGAGGGAGAGAGCCGTCATCCAGAGGCAAGTGCCCCCCCCACAGCACTGCACCCTCCCCCTCACCTCTAACCTCTCACCCTTCACCCTAACAGCAGCATAATAAGTCTGTTGAGGGATCTGGGTAGGCAAGGTTGCTTTCTGCTCACATCAGCATCCTCTCTGTCCTCCAAATTGCCTTTGAAAGCAGAGAGTGTAGTGGGTGGGGGGGTGTTGGTATACCCTTGTTTTGTTCTGTTTTCTATGGTTTCAGCATTAGCACCCCACAGAGAACACCATTCGTGGAATCTGTTGTGTAATTGTATGGAGAGCCTTGGCCAACATGACAGTTCAAAACCAACCAGGAAAGCTAAACAAGAAAGAGAAAAGGGAGATACATGGCATCGGAACATGTTTTTGTTACTTAGAAACGAATACACCATGTGTGTGTAAATGTAGCGGAGCTAAATTTGTCACTAGTGACAATCATAAAAGCTGACATTTGTGTTTTTACCCTGTCGTGATCTGCTTTGTCTCCCAGGTCCAGGGAGTCGCTGCAGTCATCACAGCAAAGCAACCATGATTTCACCCAATATTCCTGTCATGTTTCAACAGGCTGTTTATTAAAAACCCTCAGTCAGCCAGCAACCGCAGAGCACACTCTCAGCCACGGCGCCCAGAAACACTCTCTCCCATCAGAACCGTCGCCTCCAATCTCTCTCCAGCCCTTATTTTACCTCTGGCTGTCCCAGTGGTGGTTTCCTAAGTATGACATCATCACTCAGCACCTGAGTGAGGGCTCGCTGACCCACGGTGCACTTTGTATGCAACCAAAGTTTGACTTGTTTAAAAAAAAAAATGCATTCTTAGAAAATGTTATGCAGGCGTGTAGAGCCTAGACTGTAACTGGTGTGTATTTCTGTCACATCCATCAACAAGATGTCAGTCATTGAGCTCACAACAAACACACAAAGACCACACCTCCCATTCAGGACAGGATCCTACAGTGACTGGATTTGGGAATGACCAATGATGGAAACGCTGGGTTTTCCTTTTCCTCTGATGAATAGATGTCCGTTTCGCTGTGGGCACCAAGGCCAGCTGCACAGTATCAGACAGGCACTTCCTGTAACAGGGTTTCCTTCCGGCTGAGGCAGGGGCCTCAGCTCTGATTAAAGAGAAGGGGGATGGACACCTGAAAGAAAAAGCAGCTAATCAGACAGGAGAGACACACACACACACACACACTCACAGAAGGAAAGTTACATGTCCATACAAGCTGACGACACAAGCAAAGAAACATGTCATCAGCAGAAACATACATCACCCAAGCACATAGCCTTTAATCAAGATGGGTATGCTCTCCTGCCAAATGTTTGTAAAATAATAATGTGTGTGTGTTCCCTGTGTGTGTTTTCAGCTGAACTTGATTTCCCAATGCCTGCTGTTCCGGATACCACAAAACACCCCACTGCCTCCATTGTCTCCTTCCTAAGGAATTCCAAACCTCTCCCATTCCTTGATTAGCAGCTCGCCCCTGATCGCATGATCACTGCGGGACTGTAAGAGTTTCCCCATGTCGACAAAAACACGTTATTAGAATGACACAAGATCTGAATTACAGAACCTTGGAATGACATGTCCTCCCTTTTTCCCTGCAGCTGGGCTAAAGTATGGAGACAGATGTGGAGTTTGAGGAACACTTTGAGATAGAAATGAGTGCACTGACGCACTAGATGCTACCTGAGCTCATAGCATTGCTATATATTGATTACCTAGCAAGTACCTATTTAGAAGTGAAAGTTTGCGTGTCTCTGTGGGACACAACTGGATTAAGGGAATGGAAAAAGCTTTGGATCATGTCTGCGCTGCACTTTGAATACTTTTCTTCTTTTCTAATAGCGATTTACACCTTTTTCTTTCAGTTCTCTCAACTGTTCCATCCTGCCAACCATCTGGTGCCCCCACCCCACTGAGCTGAGTTTGCTACTAACAACCCACAGCTGGGCTCTCACACACACACACACACACACATACACACACACACTCCCAAGCTCCCATCTAGTCTAAAGTTTGCAGAAAGAGCCAGCAGCAAGTGATCTCAGGCACTCCCAAGCCATCTTAAGTCTCTTTCTCAAATGTTTAGTTGAAGAGACAGCGTGGCCTGAGGGCTGGGGTGGCACTGGGTAATGTTGTCCCAGCGTTACTTAGAGCTTGTCGGGGGCTGATCGCTGGCAGATGCTGTTTGTGTAATGGCAGAAGGTCACAGCAGGGTAAACGAGGGGCGACAGGAGCGCTGCAGATCTGCGCAAAATAGAACAGACGTTGTTGCAGCCAAGTCCAGGATGAATGGAGAACACAGAGCAGGTCTCTCTGGTCGAGAGCTGAGATCCCAACCTTGGTTCCTTCTCCTGTCAGGACCTGAGGCCTGGACACTGTCAGCCACTGGACGGGACTGCTGAGGCACGCACGCACACACACACACACACACACACACACACACAGAATGTATTTTAGCTGACTGAGCTGTTGGAGCCCTTTCACACCTCTTACAGCCATTTCCCCAGATCCAAATCTAACATGTCATGAGGCCAGAGGATTAATTGTTAATCTTAACAGCCATCATTACCTGGGATAATTCTAAATTCTTTCATTCTCGCCTTGCCAGCACATGTGGCCTGTCCATTTGACTGCTGAAGAGATCCAGAACACTTTCTTCCTCCTTAAACTTCACTCTTTTTCTTTTGCTCTCATTTTTTTTCTTTCTTTTTCTCTCTCTCTTTAGGACTCTGTCTCCCTCCTCTCGCTTCCTGGAGCTAATTTCAGAATGATTTCATGACCACAGAATGTCCTAATTGCGGAGAGCTGGTCTCCTTCGCTGCGGGGCTACTTTTTAGGTCTGGCATTTCAGTGTGTTTATGTGTGTGTGTGTGTGTTTGCATGTGTGTGTCTGCAAAAAAAAAAAAAAAAAAAAAAAGGAGGGAAACTGGGATTTGGGGTGGGTCAGGCAGTTTAAGGCTGGGGTACTTGACATTTTGATGGACGTCTGAGGGACCTGACTGCCCTTGTACCCCTGACCTCCTTCTCTGGCTCTCCACCCCGCCAACATCTCACTCTGTCAGACAGTTAAACCCAGGNCCTGACCTCCTTCTCTGGCTCTCCACCCCGCCAACATCTCACTCTGTCAGACAGTTAAACCCAGGTGGGGGATACTTGTGTGTTTCTGCATGCATGTGTGTGTGTGTGTGAGAGTGTGTGCATGTGCCAGAGGACGACATAGAACAGGGGCTCCTTCACAGAGACCCCAAAAGGACAAAATAACACACTTAAACTCTGCTCAAAATGTCTCACTGTGTGCCAGTCAGGTATACCGGCCTCTGCTTGGTGCACACAAGCACGCACAGAAACATGCGTGCACACAACACACACTATGAAATATGAAGAAGAGGAGTTTGCAGCATCATCCTCAGTTTGTAATAATTCCATTCCGATGCTTTGTGTTCGGTTCGCTTTTGCTCAGTTTGAAAGTAATGCATTTTGTCTCGAGGTTTACGCAACAGCGTACGTGTGCGTTGATACTTGCGTGTTCATGTGTGTTCCCCGTGTTACATGCCATTATTTACACACGCTCTTTCTAATTTCACACTTCACGCGCTTTCTGTCATCGGCTGGAAATAGAAAAATGAAAAAACAGGCGGCAGCGGTTGATGAAAGTGGAATTGAAAAATGAAAAGAAGTCGGGTCGCGGGGAAGGAGGGAGCGCTGTCGATGGTTTAGCCCTCAGACGCGTGATGGAAACCAATCACCGTGGAAACAGCACGAATCAGCAGACCACATCGTAACCCTCATATAGTGCACAAAGATACACGCACATACACATGCAGTACATGCACACATTGACACACACACACACACACACACACACAGGCGCAGTAACCTCAGTATTGCGTTTGCCTGAGATCTGTGCTGTTAAATGAACATGATGGGCTTCCCCAGTTCCGCAAACACACACACATACACACACACCATGACACACTAACGCACAAACATAAAACCATCACACCGCTGCAACAACCATCCATGTATCTCCCCATGCGCCATTCTTTGACTGCCTCTCTCAGACTTTCCTCTTTCTCAACCTCAAATTATTTTCGCTTTTCCTCTTCTTCCTCCTCGCCCAACATTTTCCTGTCAGATGGTTGTGGCAGGGACTAGCGGCCTAGCAGTGGGGGTCCTGCGGTGAANGGGGGGGGGGGGGTGTCCATGTCGGTGCCTGACAGGAGCGCAGCTGCCTTTACACTGTCCAAACGGACTGAGCCGTCACTCCTGATTAGCCCTCGTCCTGTGCAGAGCCAGGGAGTAGGGGTCTCTGGAAGCCATTACTCAGGCAGTGAGTGAGTACCCTGTCCCCTCCTCTCACCCTTCCATCCTTTCACCCCCACCCACCCCTCTGGCTCAACTTAATCACTCACAGCTGAGGAGANGGGGGGGGGGGGGGGGGGGGGGGGGGGGGGGGGGGGGGGGGGGGGTGGGAGTTGCAGCTCAATCAGCAACAAGTGCGATTGATTCCTTTTGCATGCATGTGCATTAGTTTTCATTCCCAGTGGTAAGTCGCTGTTACAAAACACATATGGACACACACACACACAAACACACTCATTGCCCCCCAATGGTGAGCTGCCATGTTCTGTGAGAGGAAAGTCTGCCTCACAGGAACAGGAAATGAAGGAGTAGACGCATATACAGGCTGCCTTGTGTCACTGTGTGTACCAGCTTGTACAACACACACACACACACACACACACACACACACACACACACAAAGTGGACTGAAGCCACTCTCAGCTGGAGCTTGTTAAAATGGAGACTGCTGGGCCAGCTTGTCTTTGTCAGAACTCTGATGTCACATAGAAAGTGATGGCCAGTACATTTTGCTCTGTGTGTGTGTGTGAGTGTGTGTGTGTGTGTAGAGTGGCAAAACAGCCAGAGGACACTGAATGATGGTGACACGCTAACCCCAGGCCCCCATGTTTTCCCAGAATCCCTCTCTTCCGTTAGCAGCTACCCATGATGCCTGCTGGGTGGGCACAAGTCAGGGAGAGAAACCTAAGCCTTCATCAAACACACACCAATCAACCACACACACACACAAACTCACACTTAATATGGCTCAACGCAGCAGTCAATGCCCGATAGTAGTTCAGAATTCTAAAATTACAGAATAAAAAGAGCAAAATCCATTTTGGTTGGTGTTTGAGCTTCATACTGCTCTCCTCTGATTAACAATGAAAGTCTCCAGAGCTGCTGGATGGTTAAAGGATGTGGATGAGGCCTTCAGTCTGCTTTGATTCAGGGACACCCCACAGGAATGAGGAGGGGGGGGGGGGGGGGGGNGGGGGGGGAACGTGGTGTAGGAACTGAAAAGGAGGATTTGTCGGATGATGGATCGCATTTCCCACTCTCCTCCACCTCTCATCTTCTGTCTTCTGCTGTCCCTTTCCTTTCATCTTTAAAGTGCTGAGCCCAGGTGCAGAGAAAAAGATGCGTTTAAGTGTTTGTGCATGCGTGTGAGTGTGCGAGACACCCACAGAGACAGTGAGGTGAATGAAAACATTCCTCACCTGTCGACGGAGGATCACAGTTCAGCTGACAGCTTATAAAGTGTGACCGCGGATCAGTTTGTTGCTCTTTGGGGTAATGGTTCAGCGGACAAAGAACTGCGAGCCATAAACCTCAGAAAGGGAGGCTCCCAGGGAACGAGGAAGATTGAAAGAGGAGGGAAGGGAAAGATGAGGGAGGGGTGGATCCAGAGATGGAAAGGAAGATAAAGGAAGACTGTTTATTTTTCAATTCCAATTATGTTTTACACTTCATTATCTTTACTACCTGGTATGTATGAAATCCATTCACCGTATATACTCGAGTATAAGCCAAGTTTTTTTTTTTTTTTACAAATTTCACAGTGCAAATCGGGGGGTTGGCTTATACATGAGAAATTAAAATTTAATCCCAGAGAACGAAATTTCCAGGGGTGGAAATACTATCTATTACCACCATGGAAAATAGTTTAAATCATACCTTAGAATGATGTATTTCATGACTAAATATCTGATGCAGCACATTTTCCAGTGGTCAGTAAGCCATGATCCGTCAGTTACGGTAATCAGCTGCTGAAATATATGTCATGTTTACTGGTACTTGGATTATTTTCAGAAAATCACAGGAATACTATGACAATACCCAGAAAAACAGGTAATTTGCTAAACAAATAAATTGATGGAACAACATCGGGGGGTCGGCTGAAGGAATTCCAAAACTCCATATCGAGGAATGTCCACCACAGACAGACCCGCATCGACTCAGGTACAGGATAATTACTGAAAACACGTAACGGGTGAGATTCTNACAGACCCGCATCGACTCAGGTACAGGATAATTACTGAAAACACGTAACGGGTGAGATTCTTAAAAAGAAAACAAAAACAAACAAACAAACAAAAAAAAACCTCATTATAATTACACAGCTAAATAAGCACCAAGATAATTATAGCTCATTTGTAAAGCTTTCCTTACCTTCATCAATGCGAGTCAGACAAGGAAGAGGAGTCCAGAAAACNGCTCATTTGTAAAGCTTTCCTTACCTTCATCAATGCGAGTCAGACAAGGAAGAGGAGTCCAGAAAACAGCTAATGTCACTTACGGTAACCAGCTGTTTACCAGGACTGGTACGTGGATTATTTTCAGAAAATCACAGGAATACTATGACAATTCTCAGAATAAAAACAGGTAATTTGCTGAACAAATGGAATAACATCAGAGGGGCAGCTTATATACAGGTTTCTTTAAAAATCTAAATTTGCAGGTCAAAATCGGGGGTCGGCTTATAGTCCAGTATATACGGNGTTTCTTTAAAAATCTAAATTTGCAGGTCAAAATCGGGGGTCGGCTTATAGTCCAGTATATACGGTAGTTGCAAAATCCATCTGCAGGATCCTCGATAAACACACATTATCCATTATTGTGAATAGGACATCCAGGCAAATGTTTAGCCAGTAAATCAGTAAATCTTGTTCTTTTTTCAGTTAATAATGAAGTTATAGTTTTGTTGACAGGAAGTGGCATATCAAGGGAATAGATTTTTTTTTTTTTACCCTTGAACCACAGTAACACGAGTCTGTTNGCATATCAAGGGAATAGATTTTTTTTTTTTTACCCTTGAACCACAGTAACACGAGTCTGTTGCATTTGCTGCTTTCCCAAGTCACATGATGCAGACTTTTGAAGAAGGCCAGAAATCAACTTAAGGAGCATAAATTCTTACAAATGGAAAATAATAAAACCTCTCTCCCTCTCTCTTTCTCTCTCTCTGGGGGTTACCGGGCAGACAGTGTCCCTGGCTGCCATGTGACTTGCTAGCCAATTAGTGCAGAATTTGAGCGTAGTAACGAGCCCAGGGGGGAATAGGGCGAGTTTGATTACAACACCTAAACCTTCCTGTCGCCCCCAGCCAGCACCTCAAATGTCTCACTGACAGCCAAATCACAGCTGGGGACGCTGGCATAAAATACAACCGCTCACACAGCCCTCTCTGTTCTCATACGCTTTGCAAATAAAGCTTTTTTTTGTCAATTTTTTTTGTTTGTGTTTATTAGAAACAAATGGAGATAAATTTGTCTAACAGAACAAGAGGCTTATTGAGGCAAGTACAGACAGAAAATAGAAGAAAAAAGAAATATACAAAGCAGAAGTGCCTGGTTTTTCTTACATGCCTGTTCGTGCTCTGGGCTTCATTTGGAATGCATGGCGTAAAAACCATAATAAACGGTGGGACTGAATCATTCAGCAGTACTGATTTGCTTGGCCAAACACTGGGTTAGAGTTTATTTGTCTCTGTTGTAGTGAATCAGAGTCTGAGAGAGGACTGGCTTCATGATTCAAACAAACTCAGGACTCCCACTATTTGGGGATCTTTGTAAACAACATGTAAAGAAAATTGAGTGGATTGACCCTTTATCTGTGTGAAGGATGTGATTTCTACCAACTTGACATGTTTTGTGAGGTTTGGATTTGATTCAAAAAACCTCACTGATCAGACCATAAAGGTAAGATGATGCCAAGGCTTGTCAGAACCACGATGGAACAGAATATTCCAGCTTGTCAAACTTAGTTTTGGACATAAGGCTGGAATCAGGGCGCCCAAGCTTCTCAAAGTTTATCCACTAATAGCTCACACAGACCAGGACCATATGGACTTGTACCTTGGTCGTGCACCAAACTCCCGCAAATCCAGGAAAAGATCCGCGGGATCATCAGGGAATGCCGTGCCCTTGAAATGACTCGACCTGGCCACCTTGCATGTCATCATGTTCCACTGTAATCCCGATGTGATACCAGCACCAAAGGATTCTGTTGATGCCAATATTATCCCCGATGTCAGCTTGGATCTGCCATCAGCCTTCTCCTAATACACAGTGACAGGAGCCCCACTGTGAGGACTCCACTCTGTCTTCTGATCGGGCAGCCAGATGGACAGCTCAGCAGCAGGAGGGGGCATGATATCAGTGTCAGCAATCAGATCTCACCCTCAGAGAGCTTGTTTATGTGTGTGTGTGAGAGAAAGAGAGAGAGCGAGGGAGAGAGTGCGCAGCGCCAAGTGATTGTTGGGAGCATATGTGCTGACGGCGGCCAGAGTGTGTGTTGAAATGAAGATTAATGAATAAGAAATCTGAATGTTGTGTGTGTGTGTGTGTTTGACTGAGGGGTCAGTCCACGTCTGTCAAAAAGAGCACAAACTTGAGCTTGTGTATACCTACAGTACGTGTACGTGTGTGTGGTGTGTGTGTGCGTCAGGTTGTCTTTTAAGCTTTCCTCACCCTCATCCCACAGCTGTGAGGTGCAGAGTGACACAAGAGAAACTTGCGTAGCTTTACTATAACCACTCGTTTTAACGAATTCAAAATGTCATTTCCGTTTTTCCGTTTGCGTGGGGATCACAAAAACGGAAAAAAAGGAGGATATTTGATCGTTGATTGTTTGCAGGTGTACATTTGTAACAATTACAACATCAAACCTGCTGATTGACAAGAAGTCTGAGCTGCTTCTCATCCATTAACAACCAGAAAGACGAAATCTGCTTTGTCTTTGGTGTAACAGGAGCTATAACTGAACCTGATTTGCACCATGCAAAGAATTTATCAGTCGCTGCATGAAAGGAAAATCACCCGTAGGCCAGTCATATACACGTCGTTCTAAACAAACAGTAAATCACAATTACTCTCAGTAACCCCTGAAGGAGGTAAAAAGATTGCTGCTGCTGTACAAAGCCAAAGAGTGTTAAATACAACTGAGTAGTAAAACTTTATCTCCTACAAAAGTTTTGTTACAGTAGTAGAGTATATATATATAATTTAACAGGGCACAATAACAATTATGGGAATGAAACCACAACAGTGAGCATTTTCATGACCTCTGACCCTTCAAGTACAAAAGGTGTTACTTGTTTGCTTTATTGGGAAGATTTGATGGGCTACAAGTATTGTTAAATCCACTATATTAGTTAAAGCAAATCAGTTTTTTTTTTTTTCAAATCAGTTAAAGGACCATACTGGTGATTGTGATTGTTTGAGCCTAATATATTCAATTTTCATACATGTTATGTTACTGAGAGTCATTTTCCAAAGGATAAAACCATATTTCAGCTTACCTGATATTTTGCAAAGTCTCTCCATCTCTCAAAATTAAATATTCAAGTGATACTTCCACCTTAATCAATGTCTGCTAATAGCTACACAGCCTTATGAAGTCGCAGTCGTTTAAATTTTTCAATAAACGCAGGTCTTCTTTTGGGACTATATTCCCTGGTGGAGACATACATTCACTCCACGCTTTTTATTGTGCTTAAATGCTAAAATTAAGTAACTCTGAACGTTTCTAGCATCAACAAGTTGATTTTAATAGTGTACCAGAATGAACTGAAAACAATGGCGGTCTAGAAGGTAGGAAATTTTTTTTTTTTAACTCACCATTCCTGTAGTATGCTTTGGAAAATGATTGTCAGTAATGTTACATGCATGAAAATTAAATATATTAGGCTCAGACATGCAAATTGCCTGGTATGGTCCTTTAAGTTTTATATCCGTTTCCAAATCTTCTAAGAGTCAATTATTCCAATGAAGGTGCAAATAACTTTGGAAACAAGGATTACAAAGGCTCAAAAGTAACTCATGGATGTTTTGAACGTGTTTCCTCATTTGAAGAAGCACTTTGGAGAAGTTAAAGTTGTAACATCTTTCTTTACTTCGTGTCTTTTTTTGTAACTTTTTTCTATTGTGATAAAAAAAAGCCTTTATGCCACATATTTTTGTGCAGAATGACAAATTCAGTTGGTAAAGCAATCAATCACGAAGACTGAGAAGGTAAACATTTTACATCATAGTAAAAATATCAGGCTAGAAATGTTTACACTTTGAAAGTGTTTCCAGTCACTGTTTCATATTAAAGCACAGATTGAAGAACATAGAAGCAAAGACAGGAGGGATATCTTACTCCACTTTCTGTCTGAAAATAAATACTGCTTCTAGGTTATTATGTGTCCAGTTTCCTTGTTTTCCTCTACAAAGTAAAACTTTCAACCAACGGCTAATGTTTGCTGCAGTTATATTATGATCTGCTTTCTGTCATCACAACCACATTAAACAGCCAATAATGCTGAGTCCAACCAGCCTGGAATTAACAGGTAACGGCATTCAGATTATATACATTAAAATTACAGTATTCTTGCTTCAGACTGTGCTGGAATACCCATATAGCATTTGTTTTCTTTGAAAAACAATGTAATTAAGGAGGAAAATAACAAAATTCTGAAAGTACTGCAAGGTTTTACAGATTAATGTTTTCCTATTTTCACTTAGGGTGTATTTTCAATTTTTTTCTGCATTTAATGCGCAAAAAATCACCCTGAGGTGATGGGTGTATTTAATCAGGTGTGTAGGTGAGCTAACAAAAGTGTTACATGATGATGTCATCATGTTACAGACTGTTACAGTAAAACTGTCTTTGATGCTATTTTTGGTCATTTTTTGTAGATGTGCAATCTAAACTCTGGTTACGACTGTCAACAGCTAAAAGCCAAAATGATTTATTACCTTTTTGCTTTTGTTTGACAGATGGTCTGATTGTTGTGTCTCTACAATAACTCCACCAGTAACTGATTAAGAATATCACTTCCTCTACACGAGAATTTGTCTCAAAAGACAAGGCAGGACAGCAAAAACAAACAGGCAACACCGGGGCGTAAATAGCAAGACGTCAACACTCACAGCAAGACACTGACAAAAGCCTTATGAGGGTTTGAGCCATGCAACATAATTATCAAGTACAGATGTATTAGTCAGTCTTTCCCAGCCCTTTCCTCCCTCATGTGTGTGTGTTTGATGGAAAGTGTGTGTGGCGCTCCCTCATCCTGCCTCTCAGCCACAGCATTGATAGATGTGACAGGGTGAGGCAAGGACAGAGGGAATCGAGTCTTTTCAGTGTCAGATGGCTCTATTGAGAGGAAGCAGGGGNCCCCCCCCCCCGTCCCATCCCGCTTTTCTGCCCGTCCAGTCAAGCGGAAGAAATCGGAAGTCCACTTCTCCTACAGAGAGCCAGGCTTGTAGAATCACTGCATTTAAATGCCGGTTCTCGTTTGCTGTCAACGCTGGCTTGAGGTTGCGAATATTCTCAGCGGTGTAAAAATAAATGGCTTTCAAAAATGGCGGTCAGCGTTGTCATCACTCCCCAGGCAAAAAAGTGAGGAAGCCTCGTCAATGTCGTTTTTTTTTTTTTATTTGAAGTTGCCTTAGAAATCATCTGTTGTTCACGTTTCTTCCTCTTTTTTTTGTCACTTTGCATCTCTATTCTTCTGTCTACCCTTCCATCCATCTGTCAATCTATTCATTTATCGGGCAGTGTCTGTCATTTCTGGTGTCACTTAAATCATCCATCTATTAGACCATCCATCTTTCCAGCCGAGCACTCGTCTACTTTTCAGTCCATCCTTTATTCATTCGTCTGTCTGTGCTGTCTTTTGTGCGTGGTGAGGCTGTTGTGATCTCGCTGAGTTACGGTGACAGATTAGAAGGCGCTCACGTGCATCCACGAAGATAAGGCCAAGCACACCTGTGCAGTGGCGACAACACACAAACACACGCACAAATAGGCTCATTCCCATGACCTCAGCTACGCGTGTTTTCACCTTACGTGCCAGGTGAAGATGTTGTCCTCCAACGTTTCACATACAGTCGAGGGTTTCTGTATGAAGGCACGTAAACAGGTTGTGTAACATCTGTGAAATGCGAGCGAGCTGAATGAATAGAGAGGATGAATTTGCTCTGTGTGTGTGTGTGTGTCTTTGTGTGTGTGTGTGTCCATGGGTTTGACAGGGGGTTACAAGCCAGGGGCCTCTCTCCCTCGCCCTCTCTTTAGCAACTGAGTGAAATGCAGGCCTGGTTGTCAAGGTGACAGGCTCTGACAGCATTCCCTCACACTCCAACTAAACTGCCAGCAGTCTTTCACCAAGAAAACACACACTCTCTCTCTCTCTCTCTCTCTCTCTCTCTTTTCCTGCCCACTCTACACACTTCATGCTCAGNCTCTCTCTCTCTCTCTCTCTCTCTCTCTCTTTTCCTGCCCACTCTACACACTTCATGCTCAGGCAGGTTTGCAACACTCATAGCATTTGAGGTATGTTTTTCGGTTTCCCTGTGCTATGTCAGCATTTGTCCAGGTGAGGGCGTGGTGTTGAGAGACGAGGCAGCTAAGTGAGAAATCAAAAGGAGGCAAACAAGAGGTGAGATGGGTTTAAAAGTGATGATGAGATGAGCGGAGATAAAAGAACGGAGCAGGGGAAGCGACTGGAGATAATTTATCGTTGATGTGTGTCGTCTCTTAATGATTTGTACCTGTTCCCCATCTTCGAAGCCATCATTCACTCGCTCTCCTCACCTCTCCGCTCTTTATCTCTCGTTTCCTTGGTTTGTCTGTTTGCTTGACAGCTGGTAGGTCTGCCACCATGCCGTACCTGTCAAAGCCTGTCACGAGCCTCTTTCTGCCCTGCGGGTACACACACACGCACACTCACACATGCACACACACACAAAGAATACACACAAAAGATCAACGATCAACATACACTACTTCTGAATAACTTAAAGGGCCATACTGGTGGTTTTGCGTGCTTGAGCCCAATAAGTCTGCCCACATACACGACATTACTTGTGACCATTAAAAAAAAAAAAAAAAAAANAAAAAAAAAAAAAAAAAACTACTGGAATGGTAAATTTTCAAATAGTTTTTCCTACCTTTTAGGCAGCCATTGGTTTCAGTTTGTTCCACTACACCATAAAAATGAACTTGTAGAGACTTGAAATGTGCTTTAAGTAATACATCACAGCAAATAATATAGTATTATTAGTTTCTGTCAAAGTTACTTAATTTAACTGATCCAACATGGAGTTACACAGAAGATAATGTACGTCTCTGGCAGGGAATGTGGTCCCAGATGAAAACTGCTTTTACCACAGAAATTACCCTGACTGCTAACTGACCCTACACACCTGACCCTGACTGCCAACCTGCAAACACACAGGTTGGCAGGCAAAACATTGAAAGTTAAAGGACCATACCAGCCATTTTACATGTTTGAGCCTAATATATTAAATTTTTATACATGTTACATTACTGACAATCATTTCCTGAAGGATAAAACTGTATTTCAGCTTTCCTGATATTTTGCAAAATCTCTTAATCTTTCAAAATCAAATATTCAAGTGATACGCCCACCTTAAAAATCAATGTTTTGCCTACTAATAGTTACGCAGCCTTATAAAGTCACGGTCATTTAAATTTTTCGATAAACACAGGTCTTCTTTTGGGACTATATTCCCCATAGGAGACATACATTCACTCTGCGTTTTTTATTGTGCTTAAATGCTAAAATTATGTAACTTAGAAAAAACCTGAATATACATGTTATTCATGATGATGGATTACCTATCCCAAGAACATTTCAAGTATCAACAAGTTCATTTCAATAGCGTACCAGAATGAACTGAAACCAATGGCGGTCTGGAAGGTAGGGAAAAACATTTTTTTTATTTCACCAGTCCAGTAGTATGCTTTGGAAAATGACTGTCAAGAATGTTATGTGCATGAAAATTGAATATATTAGGCTCAAACATGAAAAATAGCCAGTATGGTCGTTTAAGGTGGGTGTATCACCTGAACGTTTTATTTTCAAAGACTAGGAGGTTTGGAAAATGCTAGCAGATCAATAATAAGTTGTGAATAAGAAAAATCCCCTCATTGCTGCAGTCAGTTTTTCAGCTTTGTTGAGTCACAGTCAAACGTGAATGTTATTGTCCACAAAGCCTCTTAGATAAGCATAATTAAATGCATTCTACAAATTCATTCCTGGTTCGACCGCAGACTGAATATGTTTCTACAACTGTCATTAGAATAACCATCACAGCAGCTCACAGGATCTAACTCGCCTGATACATTTACCTTCTGCCTTTCTGTTGCGTCCCAAATCATTGGAATAAGCATAGATGTGGCTGCAGCTTCAATTCTTGTTACATGCTGAATATTTTCACTTTTGCAGACTCACTGGCAGCAAAGAAGCAACGTGGCTCGCCTGAAAATGATTTGTGCCTCTCTGAACAAGACGTGACCTGTCAGATCACTGAGTGCCTTGAAACACTCTGGACATCTGAGGTCTAACTGAAAACTGGGTTTGATGGGACAGTAACACTTTTGCCAAACAGACAATGTAAGATTTAAGTAATATTGTACATTTGCATTTTCTCATTGCATGTTTGAATCAAGCATTCAAGCATGCATGCCACCAGACTGTTTCGTATATTGAGGATTTCCAATAAAGCTTTATTCCATTCAAAATCCACAAAATGTTGGATGTATTCAGATAGCTTTGCTGTTAATTTTGAGAAATCAGACTTTAAAAATGTGTCTTCAGAGACTTATCAAACTACAAGAGAGCCAACCAAAATGTCTGGCATACTATCAGAGAGCCATTCCATCACCTGATTGCTTTATTATAGATCATTTGGGGAATTTATTGGGCAATATGGCCCTCCTAAAACGGCACGTCAAATGGAACCGATCAGGCTGAAATTTAGTCAGACTGAGAATTAGGCAGCGACTACCCAATCAGGGTTATTTATACTCCTTGGAGAAGGTGTTACCACAAAGAATGAGGCTTAAAAATTCAGCTAAAATCATTAAAAACTTCACTTCGAGGAGGAAACTTTTTTCTGCTAACAGTCAGCAGCCTTTCTGTTTATGTTTTAATGTTAGTGATCTTGTGGTGTTAGCTGATTCTGTCCTCATTGTCAGTACATTTATATAAACATATACTCTGATTATTACTCAGCTTAAGGTAAAAATGTAAGTAAGAGAATTAACAGGATTATGTGGTTCGCTGAATATACATGATGTGTTGCGTAATCAGAGTATGAGGGAGAGTCTGCCAGGTGAAGAAATACATGCAGATTACTCTGATTATAACATTTACATGCCTGAATACATCAATTTACAATTGCGTAACCTATATCTGTTACTTGGAGTAAGCTTACTCCGATTTACATTGATTTCAGCTTAATTAAGATATTTACATTAAGTTTTAAAAATCTATTTATTGCCTTAATCCAAGTATAACGTGCATATAAACATTCCCCCAGATGCACTATTCATCTTTGTTATTCATCTTTACTTTCCTCTCTGCTACTCTGAGCTGTACTCTGTTATCACATTACTGCAGACACATATGGGAGACAGATGCTGAATCAAATAGGACACAGAAAATTATAATAAAACAAGCATAATTCTCCCAAGGCATAACATATCTATCCTACAGCAAAAATATGCAGCACCCAGAAAAAGCTTCTGTAATAAGCACCATATGAGTATGCAAAAAGATCAACTATCATTAACTGTGACTGATGGAACTCCAGATTTAGGCCAATATGTCTCATTTTAAAAATACAAAAAAAGCTTTTTTACTATCAGTAAGATCTTATTCCACTGAAGATATTGATTATTGTTGCTGCTTGCAGTTTTTCTGTTCATATATAATCTCTAAGTGCTTACAGGCCACCAAAGCCCTGAGGGTGAGCACCGTCTGCCTTTGGTGATTGGCTGACTAGAGACTCCTTCATTACAGTTTTTTTCCGATTGCTTTCAAACTGAAGTCACATTGTCAAAATTCTTCACACAGTCAGCGAAATAGAAGTCTATGTGGACCAAACTGTGAATCATTTTTCATTACTTTTACACAAAATGCATCCAATGACCACATTTTCCAAAATCCATGAACTCTTTTCTCATTCACACCTGCAAAACACCAGGTATCTGCAGCACATTTTTTAAATGCTGACACACACACACACTGTTTTCAAAACAGAATGACGGCAAATTTCCTGTATTTCTGCAGTAACCTTACTGAAATATATAGAAAATCTCAGCAGAATATTTACAAGGAATGAAATTATAATCATTCCAAACAAGCTGATTGCAGTTTCAGGTGAAAGCCTCCCCTGGTTTTTTAATGTTGTTACCAAACAGACGGTGACGGCTTCGGAACAACTTGGTTTGGAAACATGGATGAAGGAAGACAGGTTGGTGGAGACGCTAACCCTAACCCAGCCCTGGAATTCAGGAATTTTTTTTTTCAACTTTTTATTTTTCACAAGTACAGTAAATNTAACCCAGCCCTGGAATTCAGGAATTTTTTTTTTCAACTTTTTATTTTTCACAAGTACAGTAAATTATGATTTGGAGCAAATTACTGCATTTCTGATTCATGCTTGTTACATATATGACTTTAGTACAGTCAATAAAGTGAAAAGGTGTTATAAAGAAATACTGATTTATGTGAAAAATCATTCAAACTTCAAAGATCATCATTTTATCATTTCTGTAAATGCTCCCTGTTGGTAGTGTTTTTTAGGTTAGTGTGTTATGAGTACATGTGCTTTCTGGGTGAGAATTGTTGCCAGTGTTAAGGTGGAATGAGCTTATTTTAGACGTGCATGAAGTGTTTTGGTTGTGTAGGTGAGGTTAGGAGGTGAGATTAGCTGTTTGGCTAAAATGCATGTTGATAATCCAGACTCTATGAAGTGTTTTGAAAAAGTGGTTTCAGTATTGACCGATGCCAGTTAGCAATCAGAAAAAAAAAACTGTAATCTGAGAGGTCTGACAACTGTCTGTCAGCAGCTGAGGGGGATTTCCACACATTCTCTCCTTGGCTGTGCTTCAGAATAAAATCACTCATTAGCGTGAGACATAAATTTTGACGTGGGATCTTTCATTGGCGACTGGTTCGACGGCTAGCGTCTCTGAGATGACTCAGGTGTATCCCTGTCTGTGTTTGTGTTTCAGTTGTAAATGCAAGGCAGACACACACACAGGTATACAATCCTGACTAAATCACTTTGTCCTCACGCCTAGAAAATCTGAAAGACTAAACAACCCACCAAATGTACACAGACAGTAGAGAGCGAACACAAACAAAAGATTTGAGGCGATGATGCTGACAGAAATAAATGTGTCTCGATGCTGACAGCCTGTGTCTGATACAGCTGAACAAAAGCAGCTGATGACAGACAAGTGTTGGTGTATGAGTTTATCCACAGCTAGACTGCTACATCTTCTGACTTTGATGGAACAAAGACTGAAAACCACATCTTTCTCAGACACTATAGCAGAAGTCAAAAAGGTGTTAAGCAAACTTGATGATCTAATACAAGCAACCATCTGAGCAATGGTGTAAGAAACATTTCAAACCATGCATGAATGGCATTAAGGCCTGCAGGCTTAGCACGGACACGATGGTATCCTGGTATTCGTGGTTGTCATGACAACCACACAAGACAACCCCTGCAGTGTGGGAGGTTCTTTAAGCTCCACTGGGATCCCCACTTCTCTCCTTAGGCTTTACATATCGATCATGTATATTTTTCCAATTCATGCAACAGGAAATTCCTCGGATCCCAGAGTTCGGGTATCTCCTGTCAGGAATTGGCAGCCATTAGCCAGTGTTAATAGTCCCTCATGGAGGAATCACATTGGTGTCGGTAACTCCTCACATCCTCTGCGTCGCTCATCAAAGTTGTTTGCCATCATTTGTTTTTCTCTTTCCCTTTCTCATATACACTCCTCTTTCCTCCGAGCCTCTTCGTTTGACCAATCATCAATGAAGGCACATTTATCTCATGGACATCGTCCATATTGTTCCAAATTCCAAGTGCTGCACACCTCATGAGCAACCTTCAAATGTGGCCTTCGCAGTTGGCGGTTTTATGTCACATTTTCTGTCTGCCCTCTTTTCCCTGTTATGCAAAAACCAACCTTAACCCAACTACACAACTTAAACATAACTCACCACAAAGCATAACTTAACTCAGTGGCTCCCAACCTGGGGTCTGGGACCTCCTCAGGGGGGCGCCAAAGATCACAGGGGGTGCGCGAGGCTTTNTCCCAACCTGGGGTCTGGGACCTCCTCAGGGGGGCGCCAAAGATCACAGGGGGTGCGCGAGGCTTTGTCTGCTTTGAGGTTGTGAGGTTGTCAAAATTACATTTGCACATGTTAAATAAAATTATAGTAACACAATTAGTATACAATCAAAAGTCTGTATATAAAACAAGTAAAAAGATAATATTTATATTTATTAATAATTATGCTAACCAAAGATAACCAAGACAGGTGTGTGTGGAGAGGCTCAGCTTTTCTCAGATACAAGTGGGGGGGGGGGGNGGGGGGCTCCAAGGAAAAAAGGTTGGGAACCTCTGACTTAACTATATTTCCACATTTCCATAGCAACGCTTTGTGATTATATTTTGCACTTTGTGATGTTGACCTACAGGCTTAAAGATCTGCATCTGTGTTCATAAGCAAAGCTGTAAAACTCCCCCAGGGTTTTTTTTTTTTTTCCCACAGATTAAATGAGTTATAAGTGGGAGATAACATAAAGGGCTGATTTGCTCCTTTGTTTTATCTGAATGGGAATTTCCCTGGTTTGATGTTCAGGGCTTTAAAGCATGTGTATTCAGGGAGTGCATGATTGCATGTTTGCGTGTATGCATGTACCCTGGTCAGCGTGGGTGTGCTTCTGCGTGGGTCCAGAAATCCCAAACTTAAATGCTTGAGATGCTCCTGCTTTATTCTGTCACGCTATGGGGTCACATGACTTCATTGTACAAATATTTGGCACATCACAGTGCTACAGTTCATACCAGACAGTGTTTTTAAGATGACACACAGGCTTCTAAGCCTCAATACCTCTATGTTTCTCGCTGTATCTTCCATTGCATGATGAGTTACTGCTGTTATGTTGCATAGGCCTATATATGTGTGTGTGTGTGTGCATCTGTGTGCTTGTGTGTTGTCTGTATGTTTGCATGCATATCCCCCCTTTCTGCCATCCTCTCTCCTGCTGTTGTAAACAGTTGCTCGCCACCATTGTTGCTCAGAAAAATACCACACGTGTTCTCATTCCCAATGTAGGAGGCTTACACACACACACACACACACACACCTAATTCAATCACCACGTCTGTCAAGCTGTCAAATAGCTCATCTTCATTCACTTTTTCACACCTAGTCTGGAATATTCATTATGTTATGCTGATTGCTGTATTTTTTTTTTTTTTTGNTTTTTTTTTTTTTTTGGGACTATGGGGGTCCTGGAGGTATGGGGGTCCCCTCTCCCACTCACTCTCACCAAGAGCAGATGGCCCTGGCTGGGCTGGCCTGCCTGAATGAGCCCCTATTGTCTGTGGATGTAGCGTAGCTGCCTAGCCCAGATGGCTTTTGTAGCTTTTGTGTGTGTGTGTGTGTGTGTGCTGACTTTCTGCAGAGTGAGACAGTGTGTGTTGTCTGCTTCAGTGGGTGGTAGCCCTCTGCTCGCTTTCATTAGCCTCTCTCACTCCATCTCTTTGTCTGTCCTTCTCTTCTTTCTCACTGTGGCGATTCGGTTCACTTCAAATGTGCTTGACTACACGACTGCAAAATAAATGTGCATAAATGTTAGCAGAAACGACGCCAAAAACGGCAGGAACGCAGCATTAAACTAAGATGTGTGCTTCATAATCATCATAAGAAAAAAATCATCACCAATAGAAAACTAAATAATCTCTCTCCCTCGTGATTTTTTGTCTTTTCATACTATTAATGAATATGATGACTAAAAAAGTTGTGAAAAGTTAGAGATTACTTTCATTATCAAGTAATCATTACAAACGTCCATCTTTAGTCCAAAGTGATGTTTTTATTGCTAATTTTGTCCAATTAACATAAAAAAAAAACACAAAGAGATTCCATTTGGAACAATATGAAAGGAGCATTTGAGATACTGGGAAGAGCAAACTGTGGTCATTTTTACTTAATAATTGACAAAAATTATGGTATTATTATTAAAATTGATGTCCATAAATCTTCTGGGCATTAAATCATTTAATCAAGATTAGTTTTGACAGGTTTACCCTTCATTATGTACCTGAATCAAGAAATCATAAAGGTAAATCATTCAATTACAAGCAACATAAAGTCCTTTTGTCCACTTGTGTGTAGGAGTGAAGAAAATGGGCTTGTGTGTGTGTGTGTGTGTGTGCGTGTGTGTTTGTGCATGTTTGTGTGCCTAAACATGTTTTATTTTGAGGGTTTTGTGCAAGTTAGTGTTTGCGGCAACAGTTGCTAGTTTTGCCGTTTTAAGCTACATTTTTTCCCATGCTCAGTCTTAAAAGCCAAACCCACACACACACACACACACACACACACTGCTTGTTAGCTGGTTTGGCTGTGTATCCTGACATGCTGAGAGCGATCATGGGTGATTTAGGCTTTAGTCGCTGGGAGATTATAGCCATGATCTGACTGTTAAGGTATCTGTTGAGAGAAGCCATGCCATTCAAATCGTATGACGTGTGTATGTGTGTGTGTGTGTGTGTGAGAGAGAGAGCTATGCTCCCTCTTGTGTCATATTCACTGAACTGCAAAAAGTCACATTGCTGCACCACCTCGCTGCTCCGCTCATTTCCATGTAACAGCTAATTTACTGCTCAGATCAAGTCCACCGTCTAATGAATCTACACATCTATGCTAACATCAACCTTGCATGACCCCATTCACACTTTCTCTCTCTCTCTCCCGCTCTGTCACTCACACACGCACACACACAGTACACACATGCACAAATCACTGTCAGGTTGGTCTGATCTTGTCATGGAAGGCCATTGCGTGCTCCCACACGATCGCACAGCCTCCACATCACGGTGCCAGCCTTCCGTGTGGCTAAATCCACGGCAGAGACAGTCGGCCTGTCTGCCTGTATTTACAGTAACCGCTGGAAGAAAAGGATCTGATTACCACAAGGAATATATACAACGCATCAATCAGCGGGGAGGGCGAGCAAGAGAGAGAGAGAGAGATGAATATCTGGTTCAATCTTGTGGTTTCATTGATGCTCTTAAGTCATTGTGCATACACACAAGTGCATGCGTGCATACATAGAAACACACACACACACACACATGCACGTATGTACACGTACATGCACGCACACACAGGGATTTTCTGGAAGGGGATGTGGGTGCAGAGAGCAGAGTCTGGCGTTTCAGTCCCAATCTTCCTCTCAGCCCAGATCAAATACACCAGCCGGCAACTAAAGATGATGTCACTATCCCACAGCTGTCCCCACCACTCAATATTCTCTCTCTCTCTCTCTCTCTCTCTCTCTGTCTCTCTCTCTCTCTCTCTCTCTCTCATATTCTTTCAAAACTCTAGAGATTACACAGGAAAGCTATGGTCCAGATTAAGTTCCCTGTGTGCATATGAGAGAGAGACACGCTTGCATGAATGCACACGCGCAGATGCACACACTCCAGCGCTCAATGCCGGGAATGGCATGGTGAGAGAGTGGGAAAGGGAGAGGAAATGAGAGAAAACTGAGGATGCTCCTACAGCAGAAGCATCACAAACCATCAGACGATAACTACATTTTATTCACACATTAAGTGGATGGATACACACACACACACACACACACACACACTGAAGAGTAGAAAGAAATGAATACAGATAGTATCATACTTGAGTGATATTTTACACTTTTATGTAAAATGAGATAAGGAGTTTAATTCAGAAGTATCATTAAAAGGGCAGCCATTGACTAATGATAGCTGAAATATCATATAAAGAATAATAAATCTCTTTAGAAACAAATATAAATATTTATACCTTACTTTTACATACATAAAATGATTGTCAGAATTAAATCATGTTATTTTTTTCCTCAATTAGGTGATGAATTTCAGCTAATATTAATTGTAATAATTGGATATAGAATTTAAAACTGACTGCTTCATTCACATAACAATTAAACTTGTTTGAAAGAAGAATATTTTCCAACAAAACTGTACGATAATTTCTGAAAAATCTCTCTAATTTTAAACAAACTAGTTCCAGGAGGAGGAGACGAGCATAACTACACTTAATTTACAGACGTTAACATGTCGACGTTGAAAGCTTCCTGGAAGTGAAACGTGAGAAGACGATGGTGAACGACTGCAGCACTTTAGCCGCGTTTAGCAGCAACCGCTTCAATCCTATTTAAGTAGATTTCTGAATGAGGACTTTTACCTGAGTGCTATTATATTATAGCAACACAGATTTAATAAAGGAATTTGTGTATATTCTCTACTACGACACACTTACACACACCGATCTATCTCACTCTCTCTCTGTCTCTCTATCTTTCTATTGCTTATAAGTACAATATAAATAAAGGTATATAGTTTGTATTTGTTGCTTCAACATGTACAGATTAAGTACAATACAATGCAGCTTTTCACAAGGACTTCAGCAAACTGATTAATATCAGTAATAGTAATAAGTTTAAAAAAAATCTTAATCAAATCTTAGGGGCATTCATACCTCCAAAGGCCAAACAAAGTATAAATAATAATAATTTAATTTCTTTATTTGTAAAAAGAAATAATAGTTTTGAAAAATGGATCCAAACCAAGTTGCACCTATTTATAGTCTATCATAGGAAAAATATATTTAATCTTTTAGATTTATCAGATATATATGTGCATTGAATGTTTATTTATTTATTATGAGCACACTGAGAAATTTCTATCAACTGTAAGTTGATAGAAATTCTGGAATAACTGTAAGTTGGCATGGCAATAAAGTATTGAATTGAACTGAACTGAATTGAAATATGACTGATTTTTTTTTTTTTTTTTTTTTTTTNTCCTGGATCTGGATCGGCATCAGAATCTAATGTAGTCTTCCCTGAATCATGGCCCATCCTTCCTCCAAATTTTATTCAAATGAGTTCACAGTTTGTCTGAGTCTGAGTAATTCTAACTAATAAACAGATGCAAATGAAAATATAAGCTTATTTTCAGAGGTAATAAGACGTTGAAAAGTGTTACCTTGAATTGCACAAGGTTCCTCATATTTTCATTGCTTCGTCCCAGAGCTCGTCTTTCATTGGCCTGTCATGTCTGACCATGACAACTCAGCATTTCTGCAGATAAATATAAAAATAGAGCACAATATTCATTTATAGGAAAAATTGGTCTTCATTTCAGAATCAAACTTTAGTATTTTTTCCCCTCGTTTTCTTCTGCTTTTACTCAACATAAAGTCACCAGTAAATGAATAAAACAAACACATGGTTCCTATTTACATGCACAATGTGAATCAAAGTCTGTACGTAATTAATGACAGATACATCTCCATCACTACACTTTAAGAGGAGACAAACATCTTTAAATTCTTGGCAAGAAAAGACAAAGACTTTTAACTGGGTTTATCATTTCTTTAGGCAAAAATAAAATTAAGTGTTTTGGAAGAAAACAAATTTTTGTCTTCGTTTCTCCTCTCTGATAGCGTGTCTTCACTTTAGGTACTATGCAGGGTTCAGCTATATGGTGGTGGTGGGGGGTTGAAGGTCACAGCATAGCTCTCAGTGTGGGTGTCAAGGTGACCTTTGACCTCCAATGACCTGCTGAACAGCAGCCACACTGGTCATTTAACTGGAGCAGAGTGAAGGCCCAGAGGTCAGGAGAAACACGGAGGGAAAGAACTTTTTGTTTCAGCATCTTTCTCGCCTCGGAAATTTGTTTTATGCTGCGTCTGTCTCCTCTCTCTCTCACTTTTCTCTCTCTCTTTCCATCTTTCCATCATGGTTACTACATTTCTGCAAAATCTAAGCTCTTCTTTCGGCAACACAAGTGAAGAAAGAGATGCTCATGTTTTTATTTACACCCATGTCTTTGGAATTTATGCACAAGGGGTTTTAAGGTTTCCAGGGCCAAAGATCAGGAAACTCATTCAACACATAAAAGCATTTAAATTAAATAAGAAAAACAGCAGAAAGATTCATGTTTTTCCATCCACAACAGCAGTATCTCGCTCATTTTCTACATCTATGTCTCTAATACATTCAATCCATCAGCCGAGCTTTTTCCATTTTATCCTCTCTTCAAGTTTTATCGCCCTCTCCTGCGTTCGTTACAAATTTTTGTTTTATTCTCATTCTTTCTTTCATTCTCAGTTTCTTTCATCGCAGCATTTTTACTTCTTTCTGGACTTTTTGGTGAGGCTCCATCGCTCATTTTATCCACCATCCATGCCTTATTTACTTGTTTCCACTTGAATGGACCTTTTGCATTTATGTTTGGGAAAAGGAATATATCATATAATAAAAACATAAGCCAAAACACATGCTTTGGCAGAGTTTCAGCCCAGTCTATGCTTCATTCACTCACACGCCTCTTCCAGGGCCCCATTTCTTCCCA
>VXCM01001424.1:24266-50109 GCA_014773175.1 Lucifuga dentata | reverse complement strand
CTCCCCCCTCCTCATCAAGGGTCATTTGCTCAGTTTCCTGCCTGCTTTTCCTCTCCGTGTCTGATTGGTGAATTTCTACAAGCTTCTGATTGGCCGGTGCTTTCAACCCCTCCCCTCCTTGGCAGCCATGAGAACACCTCCCCTTTTCTGGGGACACGCCCATTTCTCTTAGGACAGCCTCCTCCAACACTCCACCTCTTCCTAGATGCTCCTCCTCCTGAGAGAAGAAGTGTGTTAGAGCGCCACCTGGTGGTTTACATCTTTTTGCATTCTGCATTATGTTGTTTTAAAAAGTCACACTATTCTGCACAAAACACATAATAAAATGTATTTCCTCACAAAAAGGTCAGAAACACTGAATTCCTGCTTGATCATAAAAGCTTTAAAGAAACAGAAACAGGCAAAACAGCCCCAAGCTAAGCTGCAACCAAGCTTAGATAAAACAAACCTAGAGCACCATCTACTGGCTTTTATAATTATACTGTACAACTCTGGCAGAAATCAAAGCAGAACTAACTTTACATGAAAACTACGGGAAAATAAAATCTCAAAACCAAAATAATCCTGAACATAAATGGTGCTAATATGGAACAGAGCAAGGGAAATTTTAAGCTATGTGTGTGGTTAGTATGATCATTACAGACTTAATTTGGCAAAATCCTCTATAAGAAACAAATTTGAGGTCAAAATGGAACAAACTGTATCAGAGGCAAAGGATATGTACGTGTGTGTTTTACAGAAGTGGGACCAAGTCTTTATAAGCAAATCTCTCGGCAGTCAAATCCCAAGTCAAATTCTAAATCAAGTCACAAATCTTAAACTTTGAGTTTTAAGTGCGAAACAAGTCATAATATTCTCTATATCAATTTAGTATTCGTGTAATAATTGGTAAATTTTACTCAAATTCTGGATGTTTTATGAAGTATGTATTTATTACTTTCCAGATAACCTTTATAGTTTGATCAAAACATACATAGATATGACTATGCAGTGCAGTTTGACATGAAATGAGATGTGGCTATTCTCATTCTAAGGCTCTGAGAGCAAAAGTTATTGTGATCGTAGTTTTTGCAAGCAAAGGACATCATCTTTGGTATCATCGATAATTCCAAAGTGGCTCTGTTGCTGTCATGTGCAACTTGATTGGCTGATTGGTCTTATTGATTAAATATGGATGTATATGTTTTATCTGCAGTTTGGGGAGAGTAGTTTTCCAAATCAAAAATCCAAGAGAAGTCACAAGTTAGTCGTGTCAAAAGTTAAAGTTGAGTTTCAAGTGTTTTTTGATTTTGTCAGGCCAAGTCTCAAGTCAGCAAATTTGTGAGCTGAGTCCACATGACTGGCATTTTCTGCACTAAGTGTCATTTTCAGAGTGTTATTTCCTGTGAAAAGGCTGAACAGTTTGAATAAACACCTCAATTTCTGTCTTTTTAGTTACCCACTTTGTAACTACGTGTGGTCACAGGAGAGATTTAGATGCATCATCATCATCATTACCCACCATAATCATAGAATAGTTGCACAATGAGCCTGCATGTCTGTCTGCCCGGCGTCAGCTTGTCTTCCCATACATCATAATGCAGTGGTCCCCAGAAATGGATTTGATCATTGATAAAACTATAACCTGCCAGAAAGCTTTGATGAATCTGTCTCCTCGCTGACTGTACAGGCATGTAAAGTGTTGAGATAATGACCTGGATGAAGTCTAAGTGAGGGGGAAAGATAAAACTTGACATAAATCAGCTCAAACAGGGAGATAACAGCACGTTTCCACAAATCATCCCTAGAATCCGAGGGTGTCCTTGTCCTGGGGAAAAATTCTGGGAACGCTGTCAAATCATAAGCAGAGGAAGACAGGTGAGGATCAACGAGGCTTCTGTTTCTATATCTACGAGAAATTGATAAACATGTAGCATAATGGATGCAAAATTAATGGAAAAAGAGACAGATATGGGGTGAAAGGCGTATTAAATCAAAGCCACGCTGTATTTCTAAAGAGGACGTCTGTTTCAAGTAAGTGAGCAGGCAGACAAACAAGGAGAGGCAGAGAGGAGGGGAGGGGAAGCAAGAAAATGGAAAGATGAAAGGGCCAGCGGTGGGGACAGGGATGCACATTAAAAACATTAAGAAGAGAGAATTACAGTGGCAGAGAGCAAGGTCTTTGAGGGAATGCTTGGTGGAAGAACAAAGGGAGAGCTTGGAAGTAGGGAAGCCCTGTGCGGATCAGTCTCTGGATAAGTGTTGGAGACAAGATCGTAAATTTCGACCACATAGTCCGCACACTGGGGCCAGGGTCAGAGAGAGCAAGCGAGGTAGAAAGAGGAGGGATGAGGAGAAAAAGGAGGCAAATGATAATGGAGAAAGACTGAAAACAAAGCCATTAAAATATCTCGAGCTCAATACTGTATCACCAAAACCAGATGCTTTTTAGATATTTTCCCAGTGAGATACTTCAAACCGCTGTGTTAAAAGCTCTCAGCGCAGGACATGGTAACATGGCAAATGGCAACAATGTCAGGGTCGTGACTCATGGATCAAATTAAAGTTCCCTGCATGTTGTCATCATCACAGCATGTCTCACAGCGGGCATTCCTCACAGTCTGTCTGCTCCGCATGCAAATACAGCACTGGTGAGTCATTTGGCCGCATTAATACACCTTCAACACATTCACAAATGATGTCAGCCACACCAACACCCAGCAAGCAGGATTTTCTGCTGTCAATTAAACACACCGACAAAACCAAAGGTTCATAAGAGACATCAATCCACCAGCAAATTCAAACTACCTTAAAAATGAAGTTTGATTATGCTATTGTTTGGTGAAATGATTATTTGATGTAGCGGATCCTGTAAATTTTAGAGATACTGATTGACAAATCAATGGGTTTTTTTTTTTTTTACAATTTTGTAAAACAGATGTATTATTTGTTTTCCAAATTTCAATTATTTTTCAAGTTTTGACTCAAAATTCTCTTTATCAATCCTGACAAAGCAGATACTACAAAAACTTACTTGCAATAAGGATGTTAAAAAAATAATTTCTATCATTCTTTTTCTTCTATATAGTCCATGATCACATACTTATGATGTTTCACACATTATAACAAGTTATGTTTTATATGTTCACAAGTTAATCCTTTAAAGGACCATACCACCCATTTTGCATGTTTGAGCCTAATATATAAAATTTTCATATGTGTTACATTACTGACAATCATTTCCCAAAGCATAGTACTGGAACAGTGAGTTAAATTATTTTTTTCCTACCTTCCAGACCATCATTGGTTTCAGTTCATTCTGGTATGCTATTAAAATCAACTTGTTGATACTTGAAACGTTCTTGTGATAGGTAGTCCATCATCATGCACAAGACATATATTCAGGTATTTTCAAAGTTTCTTAATTTTAGTGTTTAAGTGCAATAAAAAGCACGGAGTGATTATATGTCTCCACATGGGAATATAGTCCCAAAAGAAGACCTGCATTTATCAAAAAATTTGAAGGACTAAGACTTCATAAGGCTGCGTAAGTATTAGCAGGCAAAACATCAATTTTTAAGGTAGGTGTATCGCTTGAATATTTGATTTTGAAATAATATATCTGTTGTTCTCACAATAATGGATTACCTATCCCAAGAATGTTTCAAGTATCAACAAGTTGATTTTAATAGCGTACCAGAATGAACTGAAACAAAGGCGGTCTGGAAGGTAGGAAAAACATTTTTAATTCACTGTTACAGTAGTTTGCTTTGGGAAATGATTATCAGCAACCTTACGTGTATGAAAATTGAATGTATTAGGCTCAAACATGCAAAATGGACGGTATGGTCCTTTAATACTGGGAAACTTGAGATCCATCAATTCTGAGGTGAAACAACTCAGTTAAAGCAGTTTGATGTTCCATTACAAGCATTTCAACGTCAAAAACAGAGACAGACCTGTATATTACATTTCATGTGTTTTTCTACACAGCAGGTCAGGCGAGTCTACACATGGCTTCAGATTTACTGTTTCTACTGTAACTGCTATAAACTACACACGAGGCTCTGAAGAAGCTGCACCTTCCAAAAGAAACAGTCCAGATAACAGAGTTTTTGACTTGTAACATATTTTTACTCTCTCAGCTCATCCTCTTGTAAGTCAATATCATAGACATAAATTTGCTCTTAATTACTAAAGCTTAGCGCCTAACCTCTAAAAAACCTGGTACAATATAAGGAGAGTAGTATTTTATTTTGCAAGTGTTGCTATAGACTTAATAGAACAGCTCATCAACATGTGTGTTTCCTGTGATGCCTGACTGAGCTTTTCATTGCTGCTTCCATTCATGTTATTCTCACATTCCAGCTACTTTATCTTTTAATCCAATTAGGACACACATACAGTATGCCTAAATTATTTTCTTTTGAGCCAGATGATTAGAGACAGGAACTTGTGCATCTTAAATGAAGCCAAGACAGAAGACATAAATGCGTGTGTGTGTGTGTGTCCATCACTCGCCATAGGTGACGTACGTTTTTGCTAATCATTAATAACAGAAGACGATGTGGTCTGCAGAAGGTAAGACATGTCCACTGCCGTCCTGACAGGAAGTGTCTCTTGCTAACATGTCGCCCACACTCTTGCTGCTGCTGATGCTGATGGGATGTCATGGAGGGGCAGCGGTGTCCAACCTCCAAGTTTACAGGAAATTAATCCACAGTGATAAATTTTTGATGAGCAATGACGATGACAGACACACCTTGATAAAACAACTGCATGAACAGGTAAGAATTAAGATATTTGATGAGACATTAGAGGATTTATTCTATTGGGCTGCTTAATTTATGCTCTTTGTAGATGTTTTGTACTAGACCTTAAGAACATGAATCATAGTATCATAGTTATGGCTGTCCTCAACTTTAGCCTTTGAAGCTTACTGATGTTTCTGATGGGTTTTGCAATAAAAACTAATGCAGTTATTAATATTAAAAGCTAGTAAAAATATTTACTTTTGTGCCTCAGCTTTGAGGGAACTTAACCAAGCTGGATCCTCCAAAATCTTTACAAAGTTATTTTTTAAAGCCCACAAAACTGTTTTAAATTCAAGAAAATTACAAAGTTCTCCATAAATTCCAAATATGTCAGGGTGGGATCTGGGGGAAAATGTGTCTAAAATAATGCATAACACATCTACAATTAGAGGAATTTTTGACTAAAACTCAGGAAAAATCAAGAGTTAAACAGGTTAAAGTTTCTTCTTATGTCTTGTTCAGTGTATATACATTTGTCCAAAATTCAATATATTTGGTTTATTTAGGAAATTTATGATCTCAACTCAGAGACATCATTGAGTCCAATAGCATTTAACAGAATGACCTGAATTTCAACATGTTTCTATTTCCAGGCAAAAGGTGAAATACAGAGGAGTTTGGATTTGGAGAGCTACATACATGCAATCCCCACCACCAGAAAAATCAGCCTGCCAGCCATCATCAAGCTCCACCAGCCCACCAGCAAACCTCTCCACCTGCACCCCAACATGCCCATGCGCTTTGGAAGGGAGAGCGACTGTGACGATGACAGTTCATCAAATCACCCAAACTTCCCGCAAAGGTTTGGAAGGACTTGGAAAGTGGTTCCAGAGTGTCACAAATGCTCAAACAGACGGCTGCATCAGAGATCTTGGAGAAATAGCTGATTCTGGAGCATTTTTAGGAATCTATTATTGCACCGGTATTTCTTCACCTAATGACTGATATTAACATGTATTTCAAAATTAATTCTGTAGCATTTTTGCTTGCACTTGTAACTAACACGTGACTCCATTTGGTTACTGTGTCTTGATGCTGGTATCCCTATTCTGAAGCACCAAACTGTAACTCTAATATTCATTTTCACTATCTATGGATAATTCATACTGTGCATTTCCTTCCCACAGGCCTAAAGACTCTGACTTAACAGCAAGCTCAGAAGAAGAGCTGCAGGAAAAACCATCTGAAAGGATGAAGAGGGCAGAGTTCCTAGGTTAGACCCATGCTGAGGTCTACCATGGACATACAGAATTTTTACTATAAAGAGAAATTCTTAGAATAACCTACAGCAGCAACTGGAATTCAATTTGATGAAACCTTATCAATAAAACTGTATTCAAATATTGTGGTAAAAACGTGATTTCAAACAATAAAAGTTTCATGTGAGCAGTTTGTGTTGTTTTGCTTGTTAATGTGTCCTACTGATTTTTACTATGAAATATTTTTTATCTCTTCATACCTCATATGAAACGACAATAAAACCTGACCAATATATCAGCAATATATATATATATATATATATATATATATATAAATAAATAGCCTAAATATATAGCCTATAGAAAAAAATGCATTTCATCCTACAAATAATCTCAGAATGGAAGACTGGATGGCAAAGGATGATTAACAGCATCTTTATATGCATTGCAGGAGCACATCTAAATTAAATTATGATTATAATCAAACGGTGCTTGTCATGAACAGAGTTAAGGAAAGAGAGAAAGAAAGTGATGGAGAGAGACAGGAAGATGAGCAGAGAGAGAGAGAGTAACTGGAAAGATGTTTTAGTATTTACTGCATTGTTACCTTTCTTCCTTTCTGACACAAAATGCGTGATGAGATGATGCAAACCAAGAAGAAGGTCTTTTAAGGCTGGTTTCTATGAAATAAGAGGAGAGATGAACAATGCATTAGTGCTTCTTTTAGGGAAAAAACTATTTAAAAGCAGATCAGATATTTCTCACAATACACATTGCGTTGTCTGCTGAAAAGCTTAAAAAAAAAAATCACCTAAAGATCGAATAGCAAAGATTGAGAAAACTGCTGTTGTTATTTTCCTACAAAATGACATAATTAGTGTAAATCGTGGCTGTCCCGGCGGCAGAGCAAATTAATTGGCAGGGCATTTGATATTTATGGGCGGGCATCGCGGTCAGATAGAANGGGATTCGCGAAAAATCGGCGTTTATTTTATTCACTCCGAGGTCGACTTCGCGTACCCAACGTGACGTTTTATGTTGAACTCTGCGCGCATCCTTGTTGTGCCTCAAACTGCGTCCTTACCGAGAACTGCATCCCCACTCCCGGACAACGGATCACGTAATCTAAGACAATATTTATTCCTTTGAAAAACTTTTATCAAACAATGATTATGACACTTCTTAGGCGCAATATGATAGGAGGTATATGGGCAGCATCGATTATAGTCCACTCTTATTTTGTTGTTATTTGTGCCGAAAAATACATCCCCTCATTTCTCAGCCCTGAGGAGGCTCACATGCACCAAACTCACCCTGTCACATAGAAATAGCCCCAAATGTGAGCTGTTAAAGAGATTTCATTCCTTCATCTTGGGAATGCAAATCTCAGCAGGGATGTATTTCACCTGTTCATCTGCTCACAGTCCGTGCGCCCGGCGTGTGCGCCTTTACGCACAGCCTGTGTACCTACAGCCAAATGGCTCAGATATTAATGTGACCTGTCACACACCTCCATACGCTGTTCACAAGCGTTTTCTCTTTTTTTCTGTCAAAAGCATCAGCACCAAATCATCATCATCACTGGATGATGTGAATCCATCTTGATTTCTCGCGTCGCCAAACTTTATTGAGGAGCAGTCATAAATTCACGTCGTGACAGGTGTAAATTTGACACGTTTTGCAGCCTGTTTGTTTGCTTAGTTTAAATTCATTTTAATTACTCGTAATTCCCCAAGTAGGCTATGACGCGCACAGTGTATTACCCGCACCCAAGACAATTTACAACATTTAGGCTACAAACTCGTGTATAAATTATACAAACGTACACTTATTATAAAGCACAACAATTCAAGCAGATTAAAGCCCAAACTGAGATTACATGTAAAACAAAATCAACAAAAAACATCACCGTAGGGCCGGTGAAGGTCACACACTCACTTACGCACTATGTTATTGCTATGCCCCTGAACCCCCTAGCAGGCTCAGTTTTTGGACCTCTGTATTTCTTAAACCCTGCGTACGGCCCTGAGCGCAATTACAAATAAAACAAACTTTACTGAGTGAAAATGCAGGCTTACAGTCAGCAACAGCTATGGAGGCCGATCAGGCAAACTAATCCAAAGGCCAAAGCCAAACAAACCACAGATGAGAGGCTAGAATGATCAACGTGTGTGGGTCAGGTGACAGGTAGAAGCAAGACGCTCGATAGAGACATCTGGTGGACAGGAGAGGAATTGCAAGTTCAGGACCTACAGTTACTGAGGGAAAACAACAGCCAGCAGTGGAATCTGATATGATACATCATATGCAGCTTGTTTCACTACATATTTATTGTATTCAACTCCCTAAAAGAAATTATTGGAGCAGAACATTTTTAGTCCACATGAGTTTCTATTATAACAAGGTTAACTGACCTCGTTTAATTTGTTTCATGTCCCATGGTATAAATGCTCTTTCAGAGACTTTAACATCCTTTCAAGAATATAACTTGGGGGATTTCGGTTAATTGAAAGTGTAATTGATCCCGCGTTAACACACCTGACACCTGACATTTTTGCATATACTCACAGAAAGATCCTGGTGACATACACGCACCTCCACAGCACCACAAAGGCGCTGCTTCGGATCCACTTTCAACCAGATTGACTCAAAGACATTAAAAAAAAAAAAAAAAAAAAAAAAAAAATGGTGATATCACACTACACTAATACACTCGTCTAGCTGGAAATCAAACAGGTGTGACACAGAGCTGCATTTTCTTCATGTGTGACGCAACACGTTCTTACGCAGCCACGCCCCACGGAAATTTGGGTTTATTTCAGGTTCCGATCCAGTCGTATTTGTGCAGAAACTTCCAAACTTGTGTTTTACAGACAAAAGTTAGACTGAAACTGATTCGATTTCGAAAAGGCGATATAATCCTGAAGATACGAAACTAAAGGATCCCGTCAGGTAAGTTTTACGCCTTTCATTGTTGTGTTTAAGTGTTCTCCAGACGAAAACACCCAGCTTACTCTGAGCGGTGGAACCATTTGTGGTGACGTTCTAAGTAGTTATTATGAATACTTTTTTCCTACTGTTATGTTTTGTTTTTTTCATCTTTTGCTGGTGTGGTTTCTTTTCCAAAGTTGTCAAAATTACTGCATGTGGAGTTAAAAGAACAAAGTTTCCTTTAAAAATATAGTGGAGTAGAAGTAGAAAGTAGCATATTAGAGTACCTCAAAGTACCTCAAAATTGTAAATACAGTAATACAATACTTCTAATTATTGTTACAGCACACCACTGCCTGTAATGTATTCCATTCTTCTTCTCTTCCCCAGCTGCTTCTCATGGGGGACATCGAAAAAGGGAAGAAGGTTTTTGTCCAGAAATGTTCCCAGTGTCACACAGTAGAAGAGGGGGCGCGTCACAAAGTGGGACCCAACCTGTGGGGTCTGTTTGGGAGGAAGACAGGGCAGGCACCTGGATTCTCCTACACACAGGCCAACATTGAAAAGGGTATTGCTCCTCTCTCAACTCCATCATAAAACATCCACCCACAGTGATCACAAAAAAATCATAAAGAGTAGCAAGAGAGTCAAAATGTAGAGACAGAAGGACACGTAATCAGAAAAACCCAGAATGAGTTTAATGTGGAGGGACACATGCAAAATGTTGTGTTCACTGACCATGGAAAGTAATCAGTGATCAGTTATGATCAATAAAAATAATGGTGAGCCATTATTATAAGCCATTTCCTGAAATTCATCTCATGCAGGACCCATTTGCACACCTTGGCTTGCTCATGCACTGCACTGAAGATGCATGTTTGGTTTGTTCTTTGGCCAAACTGTCTCTCAGGTGTCACCCATTCTTTGACACGGTGAACAGGAAACATCAGAATATAGCCATGAGTAAGTTAAATTTTGTGCCTGTCATTAGCAGGCCACACTGAATCATGTTATTTCACATTTTCAATTCAGTAAATAAACAAATAATAGTAGTAGTCTTAATTCTTCCTGTATATCAAGGCATATAATTCCAAATTTATGATCTATAAAATGGATAATTATTTTGCTTCTCATTAACTGTCCCATGGTACAAAATGCTGTTATGGGATGTTTTCATCCTTTCATGAATATAACAGCTATGTATATGTATGTATATATATATGTGTTTGTGTGTTTGTTAATTATAGCTCTTGATTCTTGTAGCTTCATGCCTGGCAGTCAGAGCAGGCCTGGACAGGCAAGACAGCATGAAATTCCTTCTCTAAGTCTTGAGTTCTTAATGCAACCCTTATATATGTGTGTTATATGTGTACTTTGCAGGTATAATCTGGAATGAAGAAACTCTGATGATCTACCTTCAAAACCCAAAGAAATACATTCCTGGTACCAAGATGATCTTTGCTGGGATCAGAACGAAAAAGGAAAGACAGGATCTTATAGCTTATTTAAAGGATGCCACATCCTGATTCAGTTTAGTGGTAATGTGGTCACAAGCTTCATTCTTTTAGGGAAAAATCATGTTAGAAGGGCTGCTTGAGGTTATGAGGATTTAAACACGTTACTATGCACTTTTTTCTTTTTTTTCCGCCTTACTACAACGTTGTCGTCATGCTGTTTTCATCTGTTTGCTTTTAACCATTAATCAGACTTCCTGCAACTTGTGGATTTTCTTTGTGGTCTCTGAAAACTGCAACTGACTTAGGGTTGTTTTTTTTTTCTAAAAGCAAAGTTGTTTACCTAAAACATTTACAATGCACTTACTGTACTTTCTAATTCTAAAGTGTACTTTTTAAGTAATATATTTACTGTTTGCTAAATTGTTGTCTTTTGTTTTCTTTAATCTTAAAATGGGTAGACACTGTAAGAGCATTGGTGTTAAATGGATTCTCTTCTATTCTCTTCTATTTTAAGCCATTGCATGTTAAAATGAACTATTACTTTTAAACACATTTAGCTTTTACATTAAAATTGGTTTGAGCATGTTTTATCCATACGTTTAGTGAATTCATTTTTGTGTTTAAGAACAATGCAAATCATAGGTGTCATTTACACTGGGGATGCTGGGGACACATGTCCCCACCACTTTTTGACACAGCCAATTTTTTCCCTATCACTTTTTAAAAGCATGAAAAACAGCTTGCACCAAGAAATGTTAACGAACAAATTAGAACGTTTTGAGAAAGGTTTATTTGCACAATAAGAATTCATACAATGCAATGTTCATCAGTGTCACCAAGTCAAATTCAGGTATTTTACTGTGCTTCCAAATATAGTGAATCTAAGTTTGACTCTTAAAAGTTAGGAAACAGTTTATTCCTGTCTGTATTTCAGAACCAGGTCTGGTCTTGTAAATATACAGTAGAAGAAATAAATGTACTTTGTCCAAAAAAAGTAACGTAATATTAAATAAATAAATAAATAAATAAATAAATGGATTTTGATGTGATGCATATGGATGATTGTTACCTGTGCAGTTGACGTGTGTTTTATGCTGAGTATTTTCATATTATCCACTGTGTAGTAGCCTATAGGCTATTCCCTTTGGATGCACTGTTAGGCAATTTTTTTCCTGCCATAATTATTTACTTTGACTTCATACCAGTCCCCCATTACATTAAAATCTCATATGTTGAAGGCCATTAAAAAAATGTTTTTTCATCTGAGCTTTTTTTATCCAAATATGCAGAGCTTTTTCTTTTTTCTCTATATGCTGTTTAGCTTCTCTCTTTTTTTTTTTTTTTTTTTTTTTTTTGCACCTTGGCTTTTTGTTGTGATTTATCTCTATTCAGTGTGTTTAAGAATGAAAGTTGTCATTTGAAGAACAACATTCATTTCTTGGTAAAAATAAAGAGTATGACCCCTATACTTGTTATAACAGACTGGTAAATGAACAACCATGCCTAAATGATATTGGCTACTGATTTTTATGCGCAACAATTTCAATCTTATTTTTTCAGACAATCTCTTATAGTTGACCTAAAGCCACAGCCTTTAGTAAAATATTTCTGTGGACCACTTACCATGTAATCATGCGTTTTTTATTTCTTTCCACTCTGCAACATATTAATTTTATTGTATATTTTATGTATTGTATTCTTTGCAGATTACTGATCTCCTGGTCTCTTTATTATCATACAGTAGCTTTATAAAGGGACACATGCTGTATCAAATCATAAATTGACATGCATCAGCAGTTACAGCATCTTGTTCATCTTATTTCGTGCAAGGAAAAAAATAACCAGCAGATGGCGCCATTATACTGCAGACACCATCAACATGGAAGAAAAACGTGCGGATGAGTGAGGGCAGATTTACAGTGTCAGTGTCATCCCAGTTGTTCAGTCAGCTTTATTTCTATCGATCCACACGGAGATTACACAACCAACACCGGCCATTGATCCGGAGCTGCTCCTGCTGTTTGGGCTCCTCTCGGTGGCCTCTGCTGGACACCGGAGCGCCGGGAGAAAGGGTCCTCCCTGCACAATTGTGTTGTTATTGATCGGCGAAGAGAAGACGCGGGTCGATAAGTGGATCAAATTGATAAAAGAGCCACAGAACGCAGGAATACACACAGCACATTTCATTAAGAGGAGCGCCAGACAGAGGGGCTGCAAGTGCGGCGCAATTTCAACTGGAAGGTAAGAGATCTGTGCGTAAAAAATTAAGGATGGGGTTGATATTATTTCCAATTTAACGTCCACTGCTGGGTCATTAGAATATTAGATTAAGACTGAGTCGTTTAATAACATGGGAGGAGAGCACCGGTGCTGCATCTTTTCTGCAGAATATACATATTAGGATATTTATGTGTTCTCTGGTTTTATCCTTTTATTATTTTTTTTAATTTATTTTTATTTTAATTTATTTTTATTGCAATGACAGTGTAGTGGGACTTATCGGTGAATGAACCTGTTACTGCTTTTACTATGTTGTTGTGGTGTTATGTGACAGGCCTCCCATCAGTCTAATTCTGGCAGGGGGTTAAGTGTGTGTGTGTGTGTGTGTGTGTGTGTGTGTGTGTGTGTGCACGGCTGGAATGACAGCGGTGGCTGCATCTGCTGCAGTGTGGAGCTCCAATAAGTTTTATGATAGGAGAGAGAGAGAGAGAGTGAGAGTGAGAGTGAGTGAGAGAGNAGAGAGAGAGAGAGTAAGGAAAAGTGACAGGTGCCTGTAACTGCAGGCAGCCTCAGTTGGTGTGACAGCTTATGTTGTGTGTGTTTTAGCAGCAGAATGGACCTGGTCAAATTTACAGTGTCCCTCCACATGCTTTTGTGTCCTGCATGGACCCTGTCCCACTCTTACATGGACAGCATCCTCTCAGCCCACTCAGGTATGTAATCAGTGGTGTGTGTGTGTGATGTAGGATGATTTAAGTCTTATTTAAGTCACAATGTTCAGAACTGATTGCATAACCTGAGCACATGTTGCATGGACACACACACACACACACACACCCTTCATCTGTGCGATTAATTCTCAGTCCTCAGGTTGCAGGATGAGCCAGTGAGGTTTGACCCCTGCTGTCTGATGTCTCCACCTCCCCCACCTCTGTTCCCTCCACCACCCAAGCTGTGGAAGCGTGGAAGCCCTGTAAGCGTTCACAAACACACACACAATGCAAAAATTAATCAGTCACACACTTGTATTGCACAGTACACACATTGCACTGAAAAAATGTGTGTGTGTGTGTGTGTGTGTGTGTGTGTGTGTGTGTGTTTGAAGGATGGTGTGAGCATGATGGAACCAGGTGTGTATGAAGCAGAGGAGGAGGAAAGATACAAAGTGTTGATACCAGGATGTGCTCCAGGACCTCCAGGACCTCCAGGACCCCCCGGCCCTGAGGTAAGGTCCACCTTCTAAATGAGATATTACACTCTGCTAGACTGTAGATAGGAATATTGTTAAACAAGCGTGGAAATGAAACCAAATGACCTTTTTCGCATTGATCTTTCTAGAAATGCATCATCCTGTACGGGAATATGTGAGCTGGAAATAAATTTGGTCTCATTTTTCAGGGTCTCGGTGGAATGCCTGGCATACGAGGACCAAAAGGAGAGAAGGTGTGTGTTTGTGTGTGTGTTTTACTTTGTAAGATATTGTCTTAACCTGTCACTAATCATGTTTGCTATTAGAAATATTTGTGTGTGTCCTTGTGTGCCTCTCTGCTCTAATGAGTGCTGCATCTCTTCCCTCATTTGTCCTCTTCCTCCAGGGAGAAATTGGACGTCCAGGGTCAAAGGTGAGCCACTCCTCCCCTCCATTCTTTTACTCATCCCTCTCTATCTCCCTCGGATGTCCTTGGAGTAATGGGATCTGAATTCTCCCTCTCCCTATCTCTGTTGTCCCTCTATCCATCTCCAATCTCTGTGATGTGATTTGTCTATTGATGCGCTCAGAATATCCTCTGCAGCTGCTAAATGGGTCACGCCACATTAGCCTGAGTAGCCATTCTAACCACAAGTTTGAGCGCATCCTTGGATATCTCCCATCATCCTCCTCACCTCACCTATCCCACTCTCCTTTCCTTCTCTCTCTCTCTCTCCTTCTTTCCTTGGCCTGGCTCCATTAGCCCTTGTCCTGGAGTCCAGTCTTGCTGATCCTGGCTATCCAGCATTCTCCTTCTGCACTCTAATCTCCCTAAGTGCTTTTGCTCTCTATGATAAATCACTTCACACAGCAGCAGGTCCACAGTGTCTTTACAGGCTGCTGTTTTAATGACGGGAAGCTAAATGAGAGCACATTGCTTCTAGCATAGCAGCAGATTTGGGATGCTCATGCAGGTGTCACTGCAATGAGAGGTTATTGCAAAATATATTTGGCTTTTCTGCTAGAAGGGAATTTGTGAGAGACAAAGACAGATTAATGTTTATTCTTGTCCAGCAGTTAACAAATCTCAGTGGCTTTCTTAAAGCTTTGCACTGTATGTTTTGTCTTTAGGCTTTGTGTCAGATTAGGAAATCCTAGGAGGTGATATTGATTTTGTTAATTAGTTTTTGACCTTTATCTACCCTGGCAAGTCCCACTAAAAATAAATCTCTTTTTGGGGGAAATGGGCTCAATAAGGGGACGTCATGACAAATAGTATCATCCTAATTACCTGATATGACAACAAAGTTTATCCAAAATCAGAAAGTATTTCTCAGTCAAGCACCTCAGAAGGTTTAATCCAATATCAAACCATCAATTCAATCATTTTCCATCACTTATTGGGGTCAGGGTCATGGAGGAAGCATGCTAAGCAAAGTAGCCCAGATGTTCCTCTCCCTAGCTATGTTCTCCAGCTCTTCCTGGAGGATTCCAACATGTTCAAAAGCCAGATGGGACATACAGTGGTCTCCTCCCAATTGGGCGTGTCTGAAATACCTCCCCAGGAAGGTGTCTGGGGGAGATTAGATGTCTGAACCACCTTCAAATCAGCACATTGTTTATACTCTATGCTTTGTCTCTTTTTAAGTCACGCCCATGAGGAAGGTGGTGATAAAACACAAAACTACTTTTGATGTAGTTGGACTAAATGCTGGCACTAACTTTTGTGTTGTTGCAGGGTCGTATGGGAGCTCCAGGTCTTCCTGGGAAACAAGGACAACCAGGATGGCCTGGACCAGAAGGGCCCAAGGTCAGTCTCATGGCTTGAATTCTATGTACTTCCTGGTTTTGGGGTACAATGACTCCTAATTGGTGTGACACTGATAATATCTTGATAAAATTCTAACATGGATTTTCTTTAGGGAGTCCCTGATCACCAAACCCAATCAATAATATAGATCTCCATATATGTGTGATTTTTCTCTGTTAGGGTGAGAAAGGAGATCCGGGACTCATGGGATTACCAGGACTCAGGGGACCACCAGGAACAAAGGTCAGTCACACAATAACAACAACGTGTACATAGAAATTATCAGAAAAAAAAAAAAGATAACTTATGACTTTAACTGATTATTATTGGATTTCTGTCCTCTCAGGGTTTGCCTGGTTACAAAGGAGAGAAGGTACACTCAGAACTAAATCTTCCATCATACCTGATATTCAGCATTCACGTATTTCATCATACATCTGATGTTCTCTCTCTCCATCTCTCTTATTTGTTGGAAGGGCTCTCGTGGTGACTCTGGAGTAATAGGATCAAAGGGTGATAAGGTTAGTTGAGAAATGTCTCCTTAATGCCTTTTAAGCTTCAGTTTCTCTGTAAGCATCTCAGCTCCTGCTTTGTTATAATGGTGTCAATTAATTAGACCCTGAATCCAAAGTGTTCGATGAGCCAGCTTTTTCAGGTCCTAACATGGCACATTTTCTAGTAAATTTTAATAAGCCCCTTATCTCAGGACAGGTTTGAATTAACCTTAAGGTTTATGAACCCCTGCTCTATTGAGATAATGACTTTCATCCTTCTCAAGTCTCATTTTGTCTCTATTTAGGGCTCCATTGGTTTGCCTGGGATGCTTGGACAGAAGGTAGGGTTAATTAAAAAATGAGCAAACTCAGAAATTAGAATTCAACTGACTATTCATCCGCTGTGCTCCTCTCCCAGGGTGAGCAGGGACCAAAGGGAGAGCCAGGAGTTGCAGGGAAAAGAGGACCCACTGGACGACCAGGAAAGAGGGGTAAACAGGTGAGGAACGGAAGCTTAAGGCTGTGTTTGTTTGGCGTCATGATCCTGCAGCTGTGTCAGGTGGGATAGCCTCTTAGTAACAGATTTTCCACACTTTTCGCCCACATCCTGGCGTGGCCCACTTTTACAACCATGGTGTCATGCACTGACACCGGCTAATTCAGTCACTCAAGCTTTATTTCCAGGTCTAAGTATAGACTTCCGCAGGAGCTGTGGAGCCGTTGGCATCTTAGATCTTCTGAGTGTACACATTTAGATATATATATACACACACACACAAACACACACACACACGCACACACACACACACACATGCATGGACACATACACACTTTTCCGATGGACTAGAATAGCCATGCTATGCACAAGTGGCATGTAGGTCACCTTCACTGTGTGAGTGTGTGAGTGTGTGTTTTCTAATAAAGCAATGCTGTTTGGTTTGTGCAGGGTACAAAGGGCCACAATGGAGCCTCAGGACCCATGGGCCCCTCAGGACCTCCAGGTCCCAGTGGCCACCCTGGGCCACCTGGTGTACCTGCCTCAGGTAACATTCACACTCATCACACAATCATATTATCAGATAATACAGGTCTTATAATACAAATATGACACTTTGTGTTAATGCAGGTCTCTATCTAGTCGGGGAAAAGGGAGAGAAGGGTCTTCCAGGACCACCAGGTCACTGTGAGTGTGAGGCCCCTCTTGGGCCAAATAACGCCCCTTTTGGAAGCTACACCCAGCGGGGTAGCTCCAACAAAGTCCCTGCAGTAAGGCCCCATGCATACAAAACTGCTTACTTTGGAATATCAGCATGAAAATTTTACAGATGACAATCCTGAATTAATAATTATTCATTATCTTTCTCCTTTTTTTCCTGTCTGTGTGCAGATCTTTTTGGTAAACAGTGAGGAGGAGATGGGCAGTCTACTTATAGATAACTCAATAGTATACAGGAAGGACCAGAGGGCGCTCTACTTCAAAGATAAAGATGGATGGAAGCCTATACAGGTACTGTGGAGTGAAAAACCTGTTCAGCCTCAAAGTGACACTAAAAATGTTCAAGTCAAGTCAGAAGATTTATCCATACTTTAGGATTTCGACTAAATGTACCTGATTTTAGCCCAGACAATTTGATGCAAACCTGTAAAAACCCGAAACTGAGCTGAAACCTCTTGGTACCTGAAGGGTTGAGTTAGCAATTGCTTTCTTATAATTTTTCTAGCCCTTCCAGCAGTTCCAGTCCACAGAGAAAGTCCCAGAGAGAGTTGGTGTGTGTGGGGATGGGAAGGTGCAGGCCCAGCATGGAGAGGAGTGTGATGACGGAAACCAGATTGTCACTGATGCTTGTCTCAGTGAGTTATTTACAGAATATTGAATGTGTATTTTGTATTTAAAAGAGCTTTGCACACAGGATAACTACAGAACATCATAAAGCCACGTGGCATATGTGAAACCGTTTCCTTAAGCTTCATTAATCTCATGCTCTCTTCCTGCCAAGCTATCTCACTCTGTAGTTCTGTGTTCAATTAAATAAGCAGGAAAATGCTGTATTGGCATGACTGAAACACACAGGAGTGCCAAAGCAATTAATAATGTCTTTCCTCTTCACTCTCTTGCCTCTCTATATCTTTATCCCTTCATCACTTCAGACTGTAAGTGGGCATACTGTGGAGATGGCTACCGACATGACGGCATGGAGGAGTGCGACGGGAAGGACTTTGGTTATCAGACCTGTAAATCCTATCTTCCTGGGTATGTTCACCGACAGCATTCAGTGGCTGCTCATACTAGCACTAGATGTTTTCTACCCACAGAATAGCCTGGATGCTTCAATGCATCAAATCAATTCCTCTGTTATCAGCAGTGTATTTAGCTGCAGACATCCCTTATCTGAGGATTATACAAGCTCCTGGAGAAAACTATTTTAAGATGATGGTGCATTATTATTCCACTCTACTAATACTATACATCTGGCAACATTATGCAATACTGTACGTTTCTTAAATCACACAATGTTCCCATTTTATACTTCTAAATTTTGCAACCCTGCCTCCATGCTTTATACTTTTGAAAGTAGTTTGTGTAAACTAAGAGGTGTACTGTATAAATTAGATAGAGTGTAAACATGAGTATACACGCAGTCAATTTCACATTTAAAAAATCATTATATGTGTCATTTGCAGATCCTTCGGGCAGCTCAGATGCACTGATTCCTGCCTCATTGATTCCACTGGCTGCAAATACTTCACTTGAACTGAAAAGAAAAATGGCGGGATTATATTTACAATTCTTCCTTCTGGTGATGGGGTTTATACTTCAGATTAAACCCAGATAACTGGTGGACAGAGACTGCTAAAGGGAGCTGTTCTGTTCTGAGCCAAGGGAGTCACTTTGACGTGACTGTCCCCCTGAGGGCTTAATTAATTTAATAGCCTCATGAAACAGCTCATTGCTACTGCCAGACCATCGGCTGCAGCACTGTTATGGACACTGGCGGAGGTGGGAACAATTTATTAATGATTGTATCACATAGAGCATTTACAAAGTGGATGACTTGCTACTGTTAATGCAGAATAAATAAGCTGTGTTTTAACTTCTTTTGTAGAGAGAGGAAAAGTGGTGCTTTCCAAAGGTATATTATTTATATTATTTATACTATCTAGTGTAGCGTGCAATCAGGGTGCTTAAATGTGTTTATTCCTGTGCAATATACTGTATCATAAAACTTGTATTTATGAAGTGCAATGCTGTGTTGTGCATGCACTGTATGTGTGTTTTAATGCACAGCAGACTGCTTTGAAGTGTATGTATATGCTTATCTTTAAGCAGTGGTGTAAATGTATTCACCAAATGTGGACCTCTTTAAGTGAAAGTCCCGGACAGAATCAAAATGAATGTAAAAAAAAAAAAAAANTGTAAAAAAAAAAAAAAATACATGTGGTTATTGTAGCAGCATGAAAATATTGAATCTGAAACGCATTTGAGATAATCCGCCTGCATGTCTGTAAATTTCATTAAAAAAAAATGTGCCCAGTGATTGATAGACTAATAAAGATTACACCTCAGAGTTCTCTTCTTTTCATTCATCATGCCAGAATGGATCTGTGAGGGGGAGTGGCTATGGGCGGGGTTTTAGAGGAGAAGCACCCAATCAGAGAAGGACTTCCTAAATAATTGAATCCAGATCCACACTCCTCACCAGTTGGTGGCGGTAATGCACCAATTTGTTGTTTGCCAACCGCCATAAAATTTTACAGAAGAAGAAGAAGATTTCCTGTAACAACAACAATTATGAAACGTCCCTGCCACGTAGAGGCTCGATTGCATGCCTGCTGGTTAGTTAAAGCGGTGAATTTATAAACTTTATGTGTGTTTATTGATAAGTGTGTGTTGTTTGCAGAGAGTGTGTGTGTGTGAGCATGTTGCTGAGCGTGCTGAGCTGGTTGAGCTCCTCACTGCTCCTCTTTGTCTGCGGAGGAAAGCTGCCTGAAGCTGAGGTCACCATAGAAGTCCTGCACAGACCTTTCCTCTGTCACCGCAAATCAAAGTACGGAGACATTCTGCTGGTGCATCATGAGGGATATTTACAGAATGGGACGATGTTTCATAACAGGTAAATAATTTCCCCATTTGTGTAATGGCGTTTTCAGACGTCCGTTTGTTCTAATAAATAATAATAATAATAATAATAATAAAGGGAATGAGAGGCTTTGTTATAAAGTTGGTTGGTTTGGGAAANTAATAATAATAATAATAATAATAAAGGGAATGAGAGGCTTTGTTATAAAGTTGGTTGGTTTGGGAAAAAAATTAAATCCCAACGAAAATTCAGTTGCAAAAGTCACGTGACAATAATCGCTGTACTGATTGGTCAGATGTTTGGGGGCGGGAACAACAAAATCAAAACAGGAAAAAGTTAGCTGCCGTATATGCCAGATAACTAAATACCACGGAATTTGGATAATTTTCTAGTCGTAGTCAACATTTTAGAACAAACTATGGTAGTAGAAGCTGCATGTAACCTCAAGGCAACGTGAAAAACCACTTTATTTGAAGAAGACGTGCGACTTAAGACGGGTGAACAGGAGAATGGAGCACATATTGAGCTCATATAACTACATGCTAACCTTCAACATTTCATCTGAAGACGTAAGTTCTTTATGTTGTGACCGTTTCAATTGTTGTGTCTGATCAAAGGTGTAGAAATTACGCAAAAGTTTGTTTTACTTTTGACCCGTTTAATGGCTTTTAAGTCAGGAATGTCTAACTAGCGTTCAACGTAAAATAAAAGTTTTAGTTAAGTGTTAACCACACGAAACCCTCTCCAGCTCAAAATCAATCAATCAATCAATCATTCAGTCAATCAGTCAATAGATTGCCTTGCTGTTAGCTTGGGAGTAATCATGTTCATACCGCAAACGAATCTCTCCACACTTCCACTCTAAATATAGAAACTCTAAATATAGTAGCTCTAAATTTTCATCTTATTGTCCTCAGTAGAACATCTGTTGGATCTCAGCTTAAATAATGTCCACTTTGCAAAAAAATAAAAAATCTCCACTTCCTCCTGTCTGTGTCTGTCCACAAGCCGAACCCATGGTGACATGCAGGCGGTGTGGTTCACACTGGGCATCAGGGAAGTGATCAGAGGCTGGGATAAAGGCCTGCAGGACATGTGCGCTGGAGAGAAGAGGAAGCTCGTCATACCTCCAGCCTTGGCCTATGGGAAGGAAGGGAAAGGTGTTCAAGCTTTGTCCATAGCATGTAAACTCCATGCATGTGGCTGTAGACATACATGACACTTCTTTTTCTGAGTATGATGTCATGCATGTTTGAAAGTTAAACTGTCCAAACACTGTCTTGTTTTGAATGGTGTTCTAGGACTTCCACATTGAATGAAGGGTTCATACACTAGTATTTCCCTCAGCATGGAGCATATGAGCAATATGCTTTGTCCTGGTAAGCAAAATAACATCCACCCCTCCTGTGCCAAACTAGCAACAAAAACCTGAACAAGTTAACATGACATGTTAAGTGCTTCTAAGTAGCACTGACAACATATTATCTAACTCATGGTTCAGAACGCCTTGCTGCATTTCTGCAAAACTAACCAAACTGTCTCAGTACTAAAGCATGCATACAAATAAATCAGGTGCCATTCAGTCTCACTTTTAGTTGATCTCTGCCCTGCTGTGTTGTCTGTGACCAGGTAAGATCCCACCTGAAAGCACTTTGACTTTCATCATCGAGGTGCTTGAGATCAGAAATGGACCCCGCTCACATGAGTCCTTCCAGGAAATGGACCTCAACGATGACTGGAAACTCTCCAAGTACGAGGTGAGTATCTCAGTACTCAGACATGAGCATCATCCAAAGAATGCAGGCAACAAAAGTAAGTCCTTTGAAGGAAGTGCAGTAGGCTGAAGCTGCTCCCCAAATGAAATGGTACAGCCCTACAGAGACCAATATAATGGTGCATTCAGGTGATCCCTGTTAACTCATAAAGTGAACACTTTTTTAAATATTATCAAGAAATAAGTCCTCTCAAATGGCTGAAGAAGTTTTACCAAGATGTGTCACTTCAATGCATGTTGGGCCAATAACCAGCAAATAAACCAGGTTAAAGATAAATATAGATCCATACAACATTCATTTAGCTATAAGAGCAAACAGTCGACTTTACATTTTTTACATTCTACAGTGACTTCTTTGGTCCAGTTCATATTTACTATTAACCAGTTGTCTGGTAGCTCTTTGGATTGTTTTATTGTAAATATAGCAGGTCAGCCAGCTAATCAGAGGGCTCATAGTTGTCATAAAGCAATTATCAGATGACAAGAACAGAAAAATAACATACAGAGGCTAATCAAATTTCATTATTATGACAATACAAATACAGGATATTGACTGAAAATGTGTAAAATTCTTCCATCATAGTTGTCATCAGACGTTGTATGACTTGGCTAATGTTAGTAGCATTTTATGCTCAGTTTTGCAGGATTGACCAAACTGTAACCTGAGTTTATGAATTTGGGAACCATTTTTTACCGCAGATCATCCTAATTTTCCTGAAAATTTGGCTTTCTTTCCTTGTTATATGTTCTCGTTACCTTCATTCTGATTCAGTTACATCCTGCTCTCACTCCATCTGTCAGGTGAAAGAATACCTGAGGAAAGAGTTTGAGCGTCACGGCTATGCTCCCAATGACACTCTGCATGAGAACATGGTGGAGGATATCTTTGCCAGAGAGGATGAGAACAAAGACGGCTTCATATCTTCCAGGGAGTTTACTTACAAACACGATGAACTTTAAAGTTCCCACACCACTCACTCACGCTCCTGGCATCCTCTAGTTTTCACAATTCCGTGTGAAAATTCTTAAATGCAAAGTAACAAATGTTTTATTTCCAGGAGAATCTCAGGTTACATTCCAGTTTTATACAAGCCTCATGTTTGTGTGTGAAACCTAAATCCCCCTGTGTGAGGTGTGTGTGAGTAGCGTGCTTTCAGGAAATGAGTTTGTTGATAGTTTTTGTCATATTTCAATTTTGTAGCTCATGAATGGTTAAGTACCAAATTTGCTACTTTTTGAACCATTGTCAGCTTAATTTTCCTTCTTAAACTCTTTCAGATCTTCCTTCCATCAAAGAACATCAGACCAAAGAAATTTTTTTCAATCTTCTCGCATATAACCTTTGAAAAATGTCTTTAGAGGTATTACAGCACATGACAGAATGTTTGTGACGGGTCATGTCAGGGTTACAATCTAGACAAGATTTTATCAGGGAAAAATAATTACATCTTTCTATATAACAATGTGCTGGCGGCTGTTTTTGAGATAATTCCAACCTATTCATCTAGTGACAAGAATCTAGACTGTCTTGTTTCTGTATTTCTTCCATATAAACAAACCAAGCTCTCCAAAACTGTGGCTTCAACAAATCACTTCTCTTGTTAAATACATGTATTTAAACAGGAAATTTGTGATAAATAAAATGGCTGCCAACTTTTTAAACAAACTCAAAATACTGTGGTTTATTTGGTATTTGCACCTTGCAATACTTCTCACATTGAACCAGCAGGTGGCACTGTTTTCACAGGTGTTAGTGTTTGTTAATATGGTAAGCCTCATTTAATACCATTTCATAAAAGATAACACTCCAACACGACTTCATTAAAACAAATACACTCCCATATCTTTTTGCTTATAAAACGATTGCATAAACACATGGAAAACATAACTCTATGTACAATGAGTTATGAACCCTCAAGATAAGAAAATCCTGTTGTGCAAGTGAATAATTCCTAAATTCTCACCTGCAATTTCAAAGGAGGTTGACTTGTTGCAAACCAAAGAATATAGCTTCCTTCTATTGGCTATGTACATTATTGAATTCCCATAACAAAGATCATGCCTGCATCACTTTGAAGACATTAAGGTATAAGAAAAGCACGTAGCCAGATAACTCAAGTGTGACAATATAGCAGGATTGATCAGTGATTGCAAATGTGTTATGGATCAATCATAATATCATATAGGTAGATGCTGAAATGGTATTTTTAAATTCAGTTTCAAGAGTAAAGTTACAGCTACTGGAAGGCACTTTCCTTGGATGATGTGTGTGTGTAGAGTCTATATGTTGCCTATGAGAGAGAGAGAGAGAGAGAGAGTAGGGAGGGAGAACCCTCCTCTCACACACATTCAAGACATTCCACACTGGAAATGGTTGGAGGTCGCAGTCCGAATAAGGCGGACCCAGTTTGACACTCACATACACAAAATTACACACAAACACAATCTGTAAGTGACCCAGTTTTCACACACACACACACACTCACACACAATACGCACAAAGCACCCAAACCAAAGTCCACGGTTTTCGTCATCCCATTTTCACATCCAGAGAAGAGGAGGCAAAGGCTGAATTAATGCTTCTTGTGTGGGGGGTGAAGAACAGGGTGTGGCCTTGACTCATCGGAGGTGTGTCCTAATCGCAGGTGGTCTGGGGTTGACTGAGGAAAAGAGGAAAAATTACTAAAAAGACAACTCAAACAGGACACTTTAGGTATGAGAGGTGTGCTGTGCCGCTACCTCTGTTTTCTTTGCTGGGGTAGATCCGAGGGAAAGGCTTGAATTCATCAGGCGGGGGAAGATCTTCTACAGGGTGGAACTGGAACTTGGATTCAAAATCATCTGCAGAGGATGAGTGGCGACGCAGTTAGCTGATGCCATTTGATCCCAGTGTTTCCTTACAACCTTCCATCATGAGATCAAAACTCTTTCTTTCCACTGATGCTCTCATTTTAAGTCACTCTAGATAAGAGAATCTACTAAATAAAACATCCAACATGTTACTACTGTATACTGATGACACACACACACACACACACACACACACACACACACACACACACATTGTCTCACCCAGGCTGTGCAGGTGCCCATTCCTGAGACTGGATGGAGGCAGGGGAGGTGGTGGAGGGGGAGGAATGCGGCTGGACAGCTCAGTGCTGGGGGAGCGAGCTGGAGGAGCTGGAGGAGGAGCTAACCGATTAGCACCTGTTACCATGGGCAACAAGACCAGAGGAGTCAGAGGAGTGACACAAAACCATCCATATGTTATTCCAACATGCTAACCCAGACAATGTTTGACTTTTTAGGAAAGCTTTGGTTTGTACATGATGTTAAAAACAAGAAGAAAATGTGGACACTGCCTCAGTGATGAAGACAGCTCCTCATCCTCTATGTCCACTTACTGGCACTTCTGGGTATGGCTGGTGGCCGTCGAGTGGGAGCNTCCTCATCCTCTATGTCCACTTACTGGCACTTCTGGGTATGGCTGGTGGCCGTCGAGTGGGAGCGTTGCAGGGGTATGAGGGCGGCAGAGAGCGCATGGCTGGAGAAGGCACTGGGGCCACTTTGGGTGGTGGAGGGGGCAAAGTGGATGGGCAGGTGGGGGTGAAAGAAGCTGGAAGAGGAGGAGGAGGAGGTGGTGGAGGAGGACCCAGTGGGCTGTCTCGCAGAATGGGGAGCCGAGAGGGATCAGTAATGACCGGGGAGGGGGGCAGAGGGTAGAAGCACCCTGAGGAGCGGTCACCTGGGACAGAGGATGGAGGAACAGAAGGAGGAGGTGGAGGAGGAGGAAGAGTAGGAGTAGAGGGCTGAGAGATAGAGGTGTGGTGTGAGTACTGGATGGGGAGCCAGGTGGGCTTGGTGAGCTGGGAGGGGGGTGGAGGGGGAGGACAGGAG
>VXCM01001424.1:0-23913 GCA_014773175.1 Lucifuga dentata | reverse complement strand
GGGGGGGGCAGGAGGAGGGTGCCTGCTGCTGTGAGAGGGCGAGGGGGGAGCAGAGGCAGAGGGGGCAAGTGGGCGGTGGATTGAGCTTCCTTGTTCTGACGTCCTGTGAAGCTCAGAGACGCTCGTGTCGGCTGAAGTGGGCGGATTCCACAGCGGCTTCAGGGAGGCTGATGAGCTTGATCGTGTGACTACAATACACGCACACACATGCACACACACACACAGACAAATCACAAATGACCACTATGCAGACAGAAAACATGGAGCTCAAATCGGATGAAGAGATTTTCTACCAACCTGGAGTCTTGCCCACTGTGTCTCTGTGGCCTATAGGCCTGAGAGTGGGAAACCCACCAGCAAAGAGCCCACCCAAAGAGGGTGCCATGGGTGCCATCCCTCCTGATGAGCTCTGAGAACCACTATTGGACGCATCTGCAGTACTAGTTTTAGGCTCTGACGAACAACACACATGTACATATAAATTATATTACAAGTTTGCTTTAAAGGACCATACCAACCGTTTTGCATGCTTGAGCCTAATATATTAAATTTTCATACATGTTACATTACTGACAATCATTTCCCAAAGGATAAAATTGTATTTCAGCTTTCCTGATATTTTGCAAAATGTCTTAATCTTTCAAAATCAAATATTCAAGCGATACACCCACCTTAAAAATTGATGTTTCGCCTGCTAATAGTTATGCAGCCTTATGAAGTCACAGTTGTTTAAATTTTTCGATAAACGCAGGTCTTCTTTTGGGACTATATTCCCCGGTGGAGACATACATTCACTCTGTACTTTTTATTGCGCTTAAACACTAAAATTAAGAAACTTCGAAAAAAAAAACTGAATATATGTCTTGTTCATGATGATGGATTATCTGTCCCAAGAATGTTTCAAGTATCAACAAGTTTAATAGCATACCAGAATGAACTGAAACCAATGGCGGTCTGGAAGGTAGGAAAAACATTTTTAATTCACCGTTCCAGTAGTATGCTTTGAGAAATGATTGTCAGTAACATTACGTGTATGAAAATTGAATATATTAGGCTCAAACATGAAAAATGGATTGTATGGTCCTTTAATTTTAACAGAATGGTTGAAAATCACATGATACACAACTTCTAAGCTTTTTTTGGGGGACACTCATAGTGTAGTGGGTATATAATGTTTGTCCCATCCATTGTGTCTGCCACCGTATACAGCAGCTTCCTACCTTGCCTGCATTCTTATCTGCTGTAGGACATTCCTTCCTGGAGTGTGCACTTGTGTGGGAGTGTGTATATGTGTGTGTATCTGTGTGTGTGTGTCATCATCTCTCAGCACAGATACATCCCAGAAGAAAACAGTATGCTTCCTATGAATTTATCTACTCAAAACTATCTACACCCTCGTGTGTATCATTTATAGTCTAAACGCAGTGTGTGTGTATGTGTGTGTAGCTGAGGTTGGGGGGCTTACTGTGGATGTCAGGGGCACTGCGGTCGTTGACCTGTGTGACTTTCCTGAGCTTGGTTCCACTCTGGATGGCGGCCAGCAGGGCATTCCTCCCACCTCCTCCTCCTCCTCCTCCTCCTCCACTGGAGTGTAGCTTAGGAGGTTCCAACCGAGGCTGACACACATGCACACACACGCACACGTGCACAGAAAGACAGAGAAAAACATATGACTGGAATCAGTATTTTATCTACATGTAAAGTATCAAAGCGCAACTTTAAGCAGCAATGCTAAGTAAATTTCCTGGATAATTTCATGTTTTGATGAAGGTTCTCAATCATCCAGGCGGTAGATAAGTTGTAGAAAACTCAGTCAGGTCAACTGGATTCAAGTTTTTTAATTCTGAAACGTTTCACCATCCATCCAAATGGCTTCATCAGACAGAAATGAATGCACAGAAGGAGGTTAAACCTCCAGTAACTAAAGTAACTATGGTGTCAAATCACAACTAACCTTCAATTCAAATTAATTAGATATTATTCAAATTTTTTGAATAATGCGTGATGTAAATTGCATTATTCAAATTAAAAACAAAGAATAAATTTCAAATAATAAATTTCATCTTCTAACTTTTAATGGTCCCCAGGTTGGATGCAGGACCTGTCCCCAAGATTCAGTTAATTTTAATTTTAACTGGGTAATTTCAGTTTTACAAACATGCAAACAGAATTACAAGTGTGAAAATCATTCTTTGTGGAGAAGCTACTGTCTGTCTCTGCAACGCGAACCTCTGACTCCTGCTGTATTTTCCAGCAGAGGCAACTCATCTAACATGAGGACACGATGAGCTGCTCTGGAAACATAACACTGTTCTGCTACTCAGTGTTTGCTGTCTGCCTACCGTGTGTGTGTGTGTGTAAGTGTATGTGTGTATGTGTACTACCTGCATCAATAATGCAAATAACCTCCAGGTGTTTGGTTGATGGTCAGTGAGAAGGACATGAGTGAGTGCTTAAATTGCACGAGAGAGTTAGAGAATGAATTAGAAGGAGAGAAAGAACAAGAAGGGGGTGAGAGGAAGAGTATTCATAGCTTTGTGTGTAACATATCAGGTTTTCAACTTTATATGCAGATTCAACTTGATAACCAGAAGTAACTTAATTGCACCGTCTTACCTGTGGTGGAGCAGCAGCAGGTGGTGGCGGTGGAGGGGGAGCCGGGGGAGGCGGAGGGGGAGGTGGGGGCACAGGCATACCTAGGCCTCAGGTACCTACGGAGGACAATGAACATGCTGTTACCTCAATCAGCAACTGGAAACCAATCGAGTCACTATCGCATTTATGCACTGAAACCACTTCCCCTGCCAGAAGCTGCTACTGTGCAAAGCAGCAAATCCGATGACCTCTTCCCCTCTTCCCTGAACAGGAAGCGCTTTCACCACCATGCCCTGCAAAACAGGAAACAGCAAGCGCTCCATCCTCTCCAGAGAAATCTGAGACGTGCCCCTGCCCCCCCTATCCTCCTGTTCTTCCCACAATGCCCTGTGGTGAAACTGGTGCGAGGAACAATGGGGAGTGTTGTGTGAAAAGTAATGAACCCCTAACCTTCAGTCCCTCGCTGGTCAGAGGCCTCCATTGCTGTTATGTGGTAACTGGATGGAAAATACATTAAGGAAGCACCTCAGGAACACATGATGGCGTGTTCATGCATTGTTCTTTCAGATATTATCATTATACCAAGTTATTTATCTGCTATATGTACAGGAAGCCTTATGGTTATGTCATCAGTAAATGTAATTAAATGATGAAACAACATAAGTTTCTCTGAACACTTTAGGTGAAAGAAGTCCAGGTTTGGTCTCGGCGTGTTGTCACAAACTGGGCTCAACTATTGAATCAAAATTCCACACAACTTCTTGACATCATAAATTCTTGAGGATTTGTCTCCCATGTACTGAAAACAGTCTGAGCTCTGTGCAGATTCAGTTCCTGGAGGAATTTCATGCTCCTCTGGAATATTTAATTAAACCCACGACAGAACCAGTTCTTGTTGAATCCCTGTGTATCTCTTCCTCTTTTCTTTGTCTGCGTTTAGTGTTTTGCTGCCTATGCATCTGGCAGGCTTTCCTCCATTCTATTTCTATCTTCATATCTGTGTCCTGAGCAGCTTGTGTGACTTTGCCTGTAGATTTTTAAAAGCTGTTGGCTGAGCTGCAGCAGAACAGGTGGAGACTGAGTGGAAATGCACCTCATAGAGCAGTTGTTGTTGTCTTTTGACCTGCAGAACTTCTTGTTCTTTCTCATGCAAAGCAGACCTGACTCTCAAACTGCTGAAAATAAAATCACAAACAGCCTGGGAACTTAGAAAATGAGGCACTATACCAAAATATTTGCCAGTTATGGCTTCTCAAATATGAGTTTTTATTTGTTTGTTTGTTTGTTTGTTTGTTTGTTTTGGTTTTGTTTTGTTTGTTTTTTTTTTTTTTTNTTTTTTTTTTTTTTTTGCATTTATGTTTCAGGTCATTGCAATTTGAATTCTTTTGAGATGGGCATGTGTTGTTCTTATTGACATTTTGTAGACTAAATGATTAATCAGTTAGTGATTATATATATATATATATATACATACATACATACATATATATATATAATTAGTGATTATTATTAAGGAATTAATTAATTAAGGAAAGATTAATCTACAGTGAAAATAATAATTAGTTACAGCTCTATATGAGGCCACAGATCATTAAATTGATAAGACTTTATCTGATTTGGAACCTCATCGAGATTTGTCAATATTTAGAATTAATGCTTAATGCAAAAATTAAAATGCCCAAAACCTCAAATAAAAATTCCAGTGCTAAGAGATGAATTTGCAATTGAAAAGCAACTGATGGCGACGCAACATCCTTTGGATTCCTGCTTTTATGTGCAGCGTCTTTGTCAGCACAAAAGGTGCAGAAAGTAGATCAGGACAAACCTGCGCCTGCATTAGCTTCTCATCTGCAGGAACCATGAAACCGGAGCCAGGTGCGCCTGATGCTGCCTGCCTGCACACGGCTGAGCTGCTGCTCCAACATTTTCTTCATTTCAAGACCAGATCTACTCTGTATTTTAAAATGTGATTTCCATAAATGCCAATTGTAGGTCTGCATTAAATATCAGCTTGTAGAGCCTCCAGGAATAAATATGACTTACCTTTAGAAACAGCAGATATGCACCTGTTTGCAGGAGATCTTCATGGAGCGCGTCGGACTGGCTTCATGCTGCTCCTCTGACCAGACAGCCAGACAAAGTTTCCAAGTTATTTTTAGCCAAATGAGGACACTGTGTATCCGATCCTGGAGTTCAAAACAACTGTGCCGTGTCCTTTTAAGTTCCACAAAGTCGTTAAATGTTTTTCACTCTGTTTCCTAATTTTATCCAGATATGAAACTCAGAGAAAAGGAAGATCTGCTCTTGCACATAATACTGTCTTTGGCTCAGGCTGTTTACTGTCAGACTTGATGTCAGTAAGAGGCGCGAAGGCCACACCTTACCGCCCCACGCTCAACCCACGGGGCCAGAGAGAGAGAGAGAGAGANGAGAGAGAGAGAGAGAGAGAGAGAGAGAGAGATTCGTCCTGCAGCTGCTAAGGAACTCTGCCTCCCCTTGGATTAAACCTGCAGAACAAAAAATAAATAAGTGCTGTGCATGAGAACTGGTTCTGACTGAGACAAAAAGCTGTTTTCTGCTGTGAACAAGTCTGAACAAGATTCAGTTTTTCTCTTCTCTTCTCTTCTCTTCTCTTCTCTTCTCTTCTCTTCTCTTCTCTTNAACAAGATTCAGTTTTTCTCTTCTCTTCTCTTCTCTTCTCTTCTCTTCTCTTCTCTTCTCTTCTCTTTTCTTCTCTTCTCTTCTCTTCTCTTCTCCTCACCACTGCACTATAAAACCTGCAATGAAACCACTGTTGGTTTTATTATTTTGATTATCTTGTCTATTTAATTTCATGGTTTTTCTGTGTTAATATTTTTCATTTGTTGCTTTTTAAAAATGCTTGCTTGTTGATTTTTAAAATATTTTTGTTGCATTTAAAAACAATGTCTTATGTAAAACACTTTGAATTGCCTGTGCGCGGGAAGGATGCTACACAAGATCAACTGTTCTATTCTATTCTATTCTATTTTCTATTCTGTTCTATTTTCTATATTCTATTCTATTCTATTCTGATGTAGAGAAGCGCATCTTCGCCTCCTTGTGTTGAAAATATGACATTACAAGCGCTTATACAACCGGTTGCATTCTATAAAAACATATTACGCACCAGTAACAATCTGCATATGTTTCGCTTTCTGTATCATAATGAATTGAACTGTGATATTTTTAGAACTGCTATAAAACTATTTGATCATAATACATTCATTTAGAAATATATTATTTAATATTTCATTGGCCTGTTGCATAAGGAGTAACAGTGAAAACATGCTGCACACATACATAGTGTACGTACACACACACACACACACACACACACCTCTAATCTCAACAACAACAAAGGAATGNCCCCCCCCCCCCTTCCGCTGACAGAACAGTATTATTTGGGCCCCGGGTTTGAGATGCATATTTAGATGAGTGGTATTAAACCCTTTTAATTGCTTTACTCAGTGTGATAATCTCACAGTCGGCCCAGGTTTTTGTCATCACCTTTTCTTTTCTCGTGTGGTGATGATCAGATGGCGACACAGACGTGAGCTGCCATGAGGTCTGATGCTGCACGTGTTCTGTGTCTTCTGTAATGCACTTTTGTGTATGTGCATGTATTAGTGCAGCTTTTGTGTTTTTGTGACTTTTTTTAATGTATGAATTTCAATCAATTTCATCAATTTAGAGGCAAACCTCACTCTCAGACCTGCAATACTCAGATCCAAACCTCTATGTCACATATGTCAAACTCAGGGCCCGTGGGCCACATCTGGCCCGCAGTACAATTATATCTGGCCCACGAGATATCTGATTTCTGGCTATTTTTGATTACCTGTCATAAATGTTTTTCTCTGGAAATGAGTTCAGTGAAAGACTGCTGATAGAGAGGAAGACATGAAAAAAAAGAATGATGCTGATGTATTATTTATTTTGAATTTGATCTCTCATTTGTCTGTTTTTTCCATGTCTGGTTTGTTCTGAATTCTATAAGATCTTGGGAGAAATGGTTAAAGTGAAGTTCATATTAGTGTATGAATAATTTGTCATAACACCTCTGATGAAAATGAGGCCACTTTAAGTCTGTTTTCATTAAAGGTTGACCCTGTTTGGCCCTCGACTTGGACCCAATTTTTAATTTTNAGTCTGTTTTCATTAAAGGTTGACCCTGTTTGGCCCTCGACTTGGACCCAATTTTTAATTTTGGCCCACTTTGTGATTTGAGTTTGACACCTCTGCTCTGTGTTATTGCACTGGAAGAACATTATTGGTTCGGAATGTGTAACACAAATATACACATACACGCTTGCAAACAACTGCAGCATTTGTAGGATTTATTTCTGATGCTTTACCTTCATTAAAGTATTCACACATGATCTAAATAGTACTCTTGCATACTGTAAAGCAAAACACATCAGTGGCTGCATCGATACTTCATTAGCAACTTGGCCATGTCTCATTCAGTTATTACAAAAAGTTCTAACTTCAATGTTGGTAGTACTGTTTCTGACACAATATGTAATAAAAAGAAGTTGTGATTTCATCCTTCATTAACTGCATTTATACGTTTAGTCAGCAAGTGTTTGCTCCTTCTCATCCTACATTCGTGTGCATGTGACTAAAAGCTGCTCAAAAGCCTTTAATTTATCCCACCAGCTGATTTTTCACACATAATAATCATTTACACCTTCATAAATATCCTCCTAAGAATCAACATTTTTCTAAAAGTATTGTAAAAGGAACATTATACTCATCCTTCATTATTCAACATATATTAATGCCATTACAGAAACAAAATGTAAACATCTTAGAAACAACTGACAATATTAACAGAATTGAGTGCTTTTAAAAAAAAAAAACAAAAAAAAAAAAANTTTTTTTTTTTTTTTTTTTTAAGAATGTCCATGACTGAAACAGGGGCAGTGGGACATAAACTCCATATTGAGATCTGAGGTGCTTACTGCCATCCCATCTCTTATTTTAGGCTTTGATTGTGTTTGTACAATGGTTCAATAATCATAATCATATTGTACATCCAAAAATATATTCCATTATCCAGTCACTTTGTATTTGTTACTGTGGCTCTTTTGCAAAAATCCATGCAAAATGCAAAACAGCTACAAAGAAATGTCCCAAAAGTCCTAAAGCTATGTTGGTCTTCTTTAAACAGCTGCATCTTAAGCACATCACTTCACCTTATTCCTGCAAATTGGGCTAAAAATGTCAGTGTCATCTTCATCATCACCATCACAACAACGTAGTCCTCTTGGTAGGCCTTCAGTGTGAATTAACTTCCTGTGTTCTCATCCATGTCTCTTTTCAAGCATCATTTTAAAGCAGTGTTTGATCTTCCCCATCATCTTCCATTGTCTCCTCTTCCTCCTCCCTCTTTCCCTGATGTCACGTTCTCTGTCTCTTTGTCCTGCAGAGGAAGGCTTGAGCGCACCCTCCTCTTCTCTTTAAAGCGGCCTGAGCGTGACACCTTCATGTTTCTGCGACATGTCTGCTCATTAAAGACTGATTCCAGCTCGGAGTCATCGTAGGTGTCGCCGTTGAAGAGGCTGGTTGTGTTGTTGGACTCGGTTTGGTTCTGGGACTGATCACCGCTGGTCTTGGAGGCTGCTGCAGCAGGGTCTTTTGGCTTCCTGGGTTGTGGTGCAAAAGGGTCAAAGTCTGGGCCGAAAACGTGGGTTGAACTTGTGTCTTTGGAGCTTCCACTTTTCTTCTTTGGCAGAAAAGCCTTCCACCATGGGGTCCTCTCTGTCATTTTTCACCAGGGGAACTGGAAGTAAAAAAAAAAAAAAAAAAAAAAAAAAAAAAAAGACATGCCATAAGAAATTGAATTATTGTTAAGAGATTGTCCTGCTCACCAATACCGTTGTTACAGATCTCTTTTCCTTTATTCAGGTCTAAGTCACCTGGCTCTGCATCCAGGTGGCTCAGTGCTTTGAACTGATCTGGCTCCTGGTTTGGTTCTTACGTCATCCTCTCTCTCCTGTCACTCTTCATCTCTAAGTGAAGACTAATAACTATAATCATCATAAATGCTGTTTTCCAATTCAATAGCTAATGTTTTATCCTTTCAAGATATGAATCTGCTTTGATAATAGGCTAAGGATCGCCACTCTAATAGCAATTTGTCACTGGTGAGCAACCTTCTTACAACCTAATCCTATGAATAACAAGTATAACCTTGTTTAGCTTCTCTGTAAAACTGGTTTAATGAGTCCTGAGAACAGAAGAACAAACGCGAACAGTGATTCACAGGTGAACAATGCGCAAAAAAAGCATTCGTGAAACTTACCTGAGCTACAACAGGTGGTGTAAATACTTAAAAAATAACCCCCCAAAACGTCTAAATATCTCACTCTAGACTGTCCTGAGATATAAATCCATAGGACGGATGAGTAGTTTCTTTAGAACAACTGTGGCAGGAATGCTTCAAAAGCTCAGGAAACCATCCATTTTACGCACGGACAGGCGTCACGGCGTCACGCGTCATGCCTCCAATCAGATTATTTTTTCTTTCCCTGCTATCGTCGGATATCTTTATTCCGCTTCAGCAAATCTTTAAGAAACGTTCTAATGTATTGACAATTTTATAAGAAGCGTCTTTCGTCAGCGAGACCCGCAGGTTTCCGCCTCTGAAACTCCCCGCACCTGTGCGCACTCCCGATTGGACGGGAGCTCGGAATCTGTCACGTGAGCACCGCTCAGGTGAACCGACTACAACAGTAGGTGGGGTTTGTGGTCGCGTAGCAACACACCCCATGGGATCATGTGGCTCTTCAGCAACACGTTTTAAAAAAAAAAAAGAGCCCATTGTATGAGCACAACCCAACCCAAGCCGAGGAGCCAAATAATGTTCCAGTTTTTCGACGCCCAATGGTTTAGGCCACAGTGAATCAGGCGTTGTCATGATAGTTTATTCAGCTATATTAATGGTAAAAAAAAAAAAGTCACTGATAGTTTTTACAGCTAAAAAACAGGTTATACTCAGCAGCTACATGGTTTGAAATGAGACCATTGCTGAAATTATTGATTATATGAAAAACATGTGAGTCTGAAGAATTCATGAGTTTCCTGCACCGCTTAAACATGCAATTTTACATGTTGCAAGTTCACATAAGAGGGGGAAGAAGTCTGGCCTGGTGCCAGTTTCAGTGGCTGGGGTACTAATTGTCACAAGTTCCTTCCAGATGCTTCTGCTGGCCCCATACATTACTTACATTATTCTGTCTGCTGCAGGAGCCATGATGTCAGGTTATTTGAGATTTATAATTTATGTATGTAAAGCTGCCTGCCTCATAATCACATTAAACAGAACACATCCGCTTACACCAACACCTGATAAATGGTTTTGGCACATCCTGGGTTGAGATTTTCTTCAGGTTGACACATGGATGACATTTTTTTTTCTTGACTTATTTGATGGATATTACTTTATCACTGATTAGATGACATTTGGAAAGTGGGTGGATCAGTAAATGTGTCAAATGGTGAATGTCAGGTCATTTGCATCACAATATAATTAATTCTGTATCCAGCCGGTTCTGTCCACAATGTGGAAATTTTCCTTTAGCTTCACCAATGACATATACAATATAAAATATAATACATATGTCCATTTAACAAATGTCAGCAATTAACCTACTTAAAATATAAACATTCTTGAGATACTGTACATTCTAAATACAATTTATGCAGGAAGTTACTGGGAACTACAATAAAAATTTCTGCAATCCTTTGATAAAACGCACTTCCCAGCCTAATTTTGGACCTTAATAATGTTTGAGATATATATATTAGAGTGGGAAATGGGAAAAAAACCTTTTTTTTCTTAATGTAAAATGTTATTGGATACTCGCCTAAAAAATTAGTTCTTCTAGACATGACGTTATGCTAAGAAGAGCAGTCTCTTTTGGTATGTCTGTGGAATTCCAAGTCAAATGGTTTCTGTGTGGGTTGGTGCCAACTGGGAAGACCCATTCCGAAACGTTCAAGGAATAGCTGATGCCTTCCTCCTCCAAAGTTAGAGTGAAAGTCATTACGGTAGCATGGAAGTGTGGAATCTCTCTCTCTCTCTCTCTCTCTCTCTCTCTCTCTCTCTCTCTCTCTTTCTCTCTCCCCTATATCGATCTGTCTGCATACCTGGGGACTCCCTCTCCTCCCGTCTCCCACCTCAGTCGAAACTATGTGGAGTCAGCTAGGCACTCACACAGCATTCCTGCATATGTATCATATTCATAAACCCATTCTGTAATAGCAACCATGCAGTTGACATCTTCTCCTCCTCACATCTCAATACCTGCTTACACACATTACTGGAAAATGTAAATTTGTACCTTCTGGTTAAAAAAAAAAAAAAAAAANGTAAAAAAAAAAAAAAAAAAGTTTAACTGCACTTGTAAACAGTTGGATGCAAACCCTTAAGTTTTAAATCACCCTTCTAAAATTACAGGATGTCATCATTCTTTGCCAGCTCTCAATTTTGCCCTGCTTCCCTCTCAGGCAGTCTCACTGAGAGTTGATCATTAACTTTAACCAGAGCAGATAAAGAAAGCATCCATGCAGAGATTTTCTATAGCACTGCACAATAAACAGCAACATCAGTCCCTCTACCCTTCACTGAAACACGCTGCAGAGTTAACTGAAGGGTTCCTGGGAGAGAAATCTAAGCGTCTGCTCTATGAAACAGAGAGTTATGTGCAGAATGTGTGTAGAAGGCAACTGAAGCTTCTGAGAGATGCCGAAACTTCACCCACAACTGCATAATGCCTGACCTCTATCTGATTATATCCTGGAAATAATTAACTTTATACTATTAGAAACTGCATGAATCAAAGTTTTATGCCATGTATGAGGACACTGAGCCATTCACAGGGGTGGAGGGGTTATTTTCAAATACTCAGTAAAATACTTACCTGCTCTAGATTGTTGTAATCAGTTACACATATTATTGTACAGTCAAATGTAAAAATACATTGGTTTGGGACACAATGTGATTTCAAATACATGAAGTAAAACTGTGAATTTATAGTTTTCTGTCAATTCATTGTGGACATGTACACAAAGGAGGCCTGGCTGCAGTATGTAATCTAATTCTATGTATAGCTACTATTGGCTATGTCATTGGTTTAGAATGGGAATATCATAAGATGACTCATTAAGCTGTGCATAATTTTAGATGTTGACACACATGCACATGGTTCAAATTGCATCTGCTGTGTCCACAGTTTGGTTTTTGTATGTGATGACGGAAACATTTTGGCATCAGACTCTGTCGTGTACTTATGAGTCTAGTAAGCCATTGTGAAATGATAACCTGCAAATCTGTCTTTGAGCAACAGGTTGAACCAAGGTGTGCTTACCATGGGAAAGAGAGCAGGAAGGCAGCCAGTTGGACTGGTAGAGTCAGCTAGCAAAAACGTCTCAAAGGAAGCAGGCAGGCTACTGTATCTAAGGATAATAATGACACAGGTACACAAACACACCTGGTTTACTGTCCTGCTCAGACAATGCAAACCTTAAGGGCTCCAATCAAACGGGTACCTCACAGAGAAACAAATTTGCATGTTTTAACTTCCAACTGAAATTTGTGGGCCCAGAAAAAGGAGAGGAAGAAAAGGTTGCACTAAGAAAACATAAATGTGTCTCCTTTGCAGAGCATTTGGGTGGAGTAGGCTGAGTTCTGCGTGTGTGAATGGAATGAGTTTCGATCTGCTGCATTGTGTGGCTGTGTTTGATTTGAGGATTGGCGAGCGCAGATATCAAACAATGAGCACAGAAAGGACCTTCAGCTGAAACTCACCTAAGCTGCTACACTAATGCTGCAGACTCTCCAGATGAAACAACAATTTGATGAAAGAGAAACAAATCACTATTTTCTTTGTAATTTCATATGTTCTTGAGTCAGGCAAACAGAACAACGCAGTCAAAACATGCAGCACAAAGACACAGGTTTTTAATTATACTTTTAAACCCACATCACCTCACCACATACCTAACCATATCCTGGCGTTATGTAAATGTTAAAGATAAAGTCCTAACACTAAACTAGCCTTTTGTAGAAGTGAGGACTAAATGTATTAATTTTGCCATCACCTTTCTACCTATTAGAACATTTGATCCAAGACCTCAAATCAACATATTTCCCAATATGCCCTTTAAATTTCGTTTTAATAATGTAAGGTAGGAAAAAAGCATTTTTCCAACACTGATTAGCAACCTGATGTGATTTTGTTCCTGTAATTTCACTTAAACTAAAACAAAAAAAACAAACAAAAAAAAAAAAAAANAAAAAAAAAAAAAAAAACCAAGAATCATCATTTTGCTGGAAGACATTAATCTAGAATAGATATCTCAAAAGAACATAGTTTAGTTTTGATCAAAAAAGCGTGGATGACACTGTGCAAATCATCAGCATCAGAACAGGCAAAAAAGACATCTGTATATTTACAGATGTCTTTATATTTACAATTCTAAAATCTTTTAGCGTCCACAGTCAGAACACAGAATGTGACAACACTGCTTCAGGTTGTGTGTGAAAGCCTGGAGCAGGACACTTCCAGAACTTGGCCACTAGATAGAGCCATACTACTTTTCTGTCATCGAATTAATCAGCAGGATTTCTCAGTATCTCACCTCTGGGATCTGTGACAATACATTAAATAATATGTCAATTTTTGACTGATCTACACATTTTTAAGGACTATTTTTGTTGTTATACATTATTAAATAACTTCTCTTCAGCTTATTAACCCACTTCTACTTTACTATGTTTTAAAATGTTTAATACCATGCTCATCACAAATGAAACAACTTTGAAATCAAAATCCTTAATTTCAACAAAAACATTATAATTAGATCATCTTAATGATATTTGTTTTCTTAGTTTAGCTCATTTGATTGTGTTTTGAATTTGTACATTTCAGACTTTTTATGCTAATTTGTGATTTTTTACAAATGTGTCCTTGTACATATAAGGACAGAACAAAGGATCAACTGACTATGTGACAAGAATGAATTTATGGTGTCAAAAACTGTAATACTATAGCTGTATTTTGAGTAAACATGAAAAATAGTGTCAGTTTGACATGGTTTAACCCAGTCTAACCAAAATTATACTACCTGCTTTTTTTTTTTTTTTTTTTTTGCTTTTGACTCATCAGATATGAACAGCAGGGGGAGGCCTCTGTGTTCATTATCATCTCCCTACTGTATCTACTTCTTTATTGTGTTTCTGCTTTCTATAGGAATAATCTCCTCATATCATTTACCCCTGAGGTGTTCAAGAAAAATCCTCTGTAGTTGGAGCTAATATACATTTTACAGACCAGTTTTCTTGAGCAGCTACGTGATAGTGATGCTCTGTTGTGTTTGAATACATGAGAGGATGATCTCTGTCACATTAACAGCCAAAAACAGTATATATCTACTTATGTGTCATTAATTTGAATGTAATCAGTGTCCAAATAGCTTAACAGATCATTGAGTGATTGTGTATTCTTATTGATTAAGGGTCTCACTGAAGACATGGTTAGGATGGTGATCTTCCGCAGCAGATATCCCAGTTCATCCTCACTAAATATCTTGTTGCCCTCTAGCATTGTGTGCTAACAACCTCCCATACTTTGCTACAGCGATGCTATTCTAAGTCTATAGTGCACTTAGCCCAGTCAAGTATGCCAAGTATGTCTGGGTTTTTATGAATAGGAGGGTCACACCACCTATTTCATAAAACCCTCCTTCCTGGAAGATGTCACACATGTGGACAAACAACATTAATATTTCTTCTAGGTACACACCCACAGGCATTTAAGCTGGTGTAAAAGAGGTGCAACATCTCTTCTTGGAGGGTCAGAATTTTCTGACTGGCCGTATGGCAAAACCATCCAAAGTGAAATGACAGCCGACTGCTGCTGGAACTGAATCAGACAGGATGAAAATGCATAATGAAGATAGTGACATATAGACATTTAGGTGGCTTTACACAGGTGCAGGTCTTTGTGGGCCTGGTTTGTGTTATTGTGTGGAATTAGTGGCTGAGAGATGCTGCAAAGCACATGCAGCCATTACGCAAATCATTTCATTTCCAGCTTCACTGTTACGTTTCCACACTGATCCGCCATGTTGGGGTATCACAGCGGGGTGTCATGTTGGCCCATCCCCCTTCTCTCCTTATACTCCATCAAAATAAAAATAATATTAAATAAATAAAGAGGCACACTGTAAAACTCCGGGTTCAATCATCACATGACACTATTAATAATTTACTATTAAATGTTAATAGGATTTCCTATTTCAATCTGGAGCAAAGCCTTTGTTTACTTTCTTTCAATCCTGTATGAATCAGCTCTTGGCAGCACGGTGACGTGTTCCAGCTGGTTCATGTCTTGACTCGATACGCCATTTGCACGGTGGCAGTTGTATAACGTGGCCTGGGGATGACACCGATGCTGGTTTCACAATGGCAGGAAGAAGGGTTGATCAGGGAGTCACAGGTTGATTTAACGCTCTGCAAATAACTCACAAGTCTCATGGTGAAAACGGAGGAGGAGCTGAGACAGTAGCTCATCTCTGGTGCCCCCTCCATTTCTCAGCCCTATTACTGCCTGATATGACTTCAGACCTTTAGCCTATAGGGATCTCTGATCAATAAAGTAATCCTCCAAATCATTTCCTGTGGTCTCTGTGAAGTCTCCAGTCACATGGAGCATACATACATTACGTCCTTTTCAGCGTGTTGTCCAAGTGGGGAAGTGTATTACAGCCACCAAAAATACAGTTTCATGGTTGTAACATATGCCAATTATAAAAATCAAGCAGCAGAAATTTAAGCATTCACATTTTTGATTACTAAATGAGCATGTTTTGAAAGTTGATCTAAATAAAGGAAATTGAGAAAATTGGCAGAAATTACACAGTGAGATTGAAAGGGTTACCTAATCTTAACCTGACCTTTAATCAATATTGCTTTTAATGTATAATTTTGATCTTGCATGTCCAGTTTGTGATTTTGTTACATAATCTAGGTTTTAGTCAAGCACCTATTCACATAATTTGTATTATAAGTGTTAATTTCATGTATTTTGTGAGATTTTATTACCTGAGGTCTATACACTTTGTGTTTGGCAAACACTGTTTTTAGATCATGTTTCCAGTTCTCTTTCAGCATCAAATCTATTTTAATGATGCTCTCCTTCTCATCTTATTTCTTTGTATTATATTATTTTCTCCCCCAGACACTTTTTATACTGTACTCCCTCCTGTCCTGAAGCAGTCCTCCTTCTTGGCTACTGTATGCGACCTATTTGCCTCCTCTCTGCTCCCCTTTGTCTCCCATTACCAGGAGCTTTTTATGAATACGATGAACATCAAGCAACGATGGCTGCTGGGCATCCCATACACTCACAGCCAGTCTTTTTGTTTCTTCCCTGTCCTCCTGGAAATCTTCCTGGAAACCTGGATGACTCAGATGGATGTCAGCCTGCCGCAGTGCAGGAAGCTGTGGTCTGTTTATGAAGATCCATGGAGCTATTTGGGAAGTTTCAAGTTTAAAGCGCCTTGGGTCTTCATCACACAGTTCACAGTCATGCATAATATGCTTGTTGTGCAATTAGGCTGTGGATGGCCCTCAGGAGCTGGGCCTGACACTGAGCGAGGATTAAGTGTATTAAAATGTGACAAAAACTTGGCTTGAAGCAGCAATTAAGGTCAGAGACAAAAAAGGCTTTTGAACGTTCAATTTAGAATGTAACTAGTGACAAGAACAAGGCCAGCCTTTAAATACTGAGGCTATGTTTCACTAAGAATCTTATTTCTTCAATGCCTTAAGTACTTTAAAGCCTTCAAAGCTGCCCTTTCAGGTAAAAAAAAAAAAAAAAAAAAAAAAAAAAAACTTGTTGGGAATTGTTTTAATGAGAAAAATGAGGAGAAACCATTTGCTTATTATTCAGTTTTTGTATTGCTAGCCTGGCGTGTTAGCCACCATCTGAGGACAGATCAACAACCTCAACGCATACTGTAAGAGTTGGAAAACGGCTTGTGAAAGTGTTTTGAGCATGAAGAAAAACAACTGGGCAAAATGTGCAGAGAAGTTTAAAGGGTATTCATACTGAGTCTTTACACAAAGTAGAGAGAGTTTTTAATCTTTTCATTTTTTAGTGAAACTGAAGGACTTGCTACATTCTGAACTAACTCAATGCCACCATTCTGTAGCTGAAACTGCTATCCTACATGTTTTTGACAAATGGCTGAAGCTATTCAATCATAACAATTGGATGAAATTAAGGGTTTGGAATATAAACCCTACCTGTGCCTCCCTTGTGGCTGTTGAACCTCAGTGACTAGCTTCCTTATGACTTGTCAGTCACTTTGGCTAAAAGATAAATTAAAGCATGCAGTCTAAAACAATAATGGCTGCAGGGCTCTGGTATTATGCATGGGGCTCACAGATATCCTTAATGTTATGAGTTACACCTGTGCTTTCCCAGGGCGGGGTTACACATGGGGTGGAGTAACATGTGGAGCAATAACCATCCTCAGTCACAGAACATTTAAAATAAGGTGGGGTTGTAATTTGGGTGGGAGAATGCATGTAAAGGGTTAAGGATGGGGCAGAGGTAGGGTCACAGATAGGGGTTAGGGTTAGTGCTAACATTTAGGCAGGGTTAAAAAGTATGGGTAGTTTGAGGAACATGAATAGGATTAGTTTTGGGGTTAGGGATCAGTTAGTGTTAAGGGTCATTTCGGTCATTTCGGTCATTCAAGGAGAGGGAATCTCTCTTTGAATTGCTTCTCCTGAGGTTTCTTCCATTTTTCCTTGTATAATGAAGTTTTTTAGGGAGTTTTTCCTCGTCTTCTTAGGGAGCTTAGGCTGGATTGGGAACCGCTAATGTTTGGGCCTGTAAAGCCCTTTGAGACATCGTATGTGATATTTAGCTACAAATAAACCTGACTTGACTCAACAAGGGTCGAGTAAGGGTTTGAGTTTAGGAGATATGGCCAGGGGCAGAGGTAGTGTCAGGGGTATGGATTGGATTTGGTTATAGGGTAAGTTTGGTGTAAGGTTAGGGCTAGGGTCGTAGGGTTAGTAGAGTTCATGGTTATGGTTAGGATTTGTAAATTCTGTTGCCTGTTTTTTTCTTTGATTTTTCCCATGGGTTGGGGAAAATCAAAGATGGGTCAAACAACCATACACTCTTGATGTACAGCATGTGCAACTCACCTAAGCTCAAAGATGCAGTGAAAACTCTCTTTCAAGTGAAAATCCACCTCTCTCTCTCTCTCTCGCTCTCTCTCTCTCTCTCTCTCACACGCAATCACAGAAATGTAATCATTAAATGTTGTAAAACTATCGTTACTACAGTTGGAGAGAACTGGACTTCCTTATCTTTGGTATTGCATCAAAGCCCATATTTGTTTTGTTCCTTTGTGAGTTTTTCTCCTCACCCCAGCCAAAACAAAAAAAAAAAAAAAAAAAAAAAAAAATGAACAGAGCAGCACAAACCATTCCACAGTTAATTTTTTTAACTTCCCTCAGCATCAAACTCAGACAGCCATGAGCTTTGCTAGTTTTGAAAGCATGAAAGAAACCCTGAGGGATATGACACAATATGCAACACCTTATGTTCTGCACATCAGGCAGATTTGCTTCCAAATGCGACGGTCAAGCCAGTTTAGCCCTTTGTCGCTATTACACTGCTGACTGACAATGTGTGCTGTAGCTCTGCATTTGAAAGCGTGCAATATGTGCACAAAGCAAATTCAACATTTAGAGATTTTTGCTTATCAGTCCCACACAGAGAAATGTAACATAAGCTTGGAATTTAATAAAGGAGCAGGAATGAAATGTTTGCTTTTTTAACACCGTGTCATCTATATAGCTCAGTGCTTATCATAATTTCTCACATCCAAACCTCACCGTGGCCGTTAAACATTATTCTTATCAAACCTTCTTGATAATTGCTCTCTTAAGACTTATTTATGAAATTTGGTTGGACTTATAGCTTCATCATGCAAAAACAAAAAAAAAAAAAAANAAAAAAAAAAAAAAAAGACCCTGTTGGCCTCCTACTGTGCCAGAAGTGTTAATTGCAGTAATTAAAATTGTGTTGAAATATATTCATCAATGTCATTTTTTAAATGAGGAAGAAGAGACCATGATGAGAAAAAAAAAAAGGATATTAGCAAACAAAAGCTGCAACTAATCTTTCAGAGTGTCAAAANTGAGAAAAAAAAAAAGGATATTAGCAAACAAAAGCTGCAACTAATCTTTCAGAGTGTCAAAACTAACAAAAGGAGACAAAACGGGAATTTTAAAAAAATCTGATGAAATCTTGTTGCATCTTATATTATAAGATTGCAAAACCATTTTTATGGAAGATTTGAAGAAGTTTTAGCTTAAATAAATTCCTCTGGGCTGTAGGCAAGAGTTTGTTAATGTACACTAAAACACCAAAAAAATAAAAATGCCAGTGCAATGAAATGCAATCCATATAAAATTTTATGCCAGAGTTTCAAAATCAACCAGGCTAAACCATGTAGGTCTTTTAGGGAGATAAAATGTTTTATGAGGTCTTCTGAGGCACAGAAATGTCTGCTATTTGTATCTACAAATTTCTTTGCATTGTAATCCAGATCCTTTAGGGACAGCACACACAGCGCCATCAAATCCACAAAATGAACAAGGAAACCACTTTACCAAGGTCTCTACATGGTGATAACATCCTGCAATCTTGGTTTTTGAAAATACCAGACTACTTCCTGACAGGTGAGCAACAAAAGAGGTAATTTAGTAGCTGTAACAGCATCCTCGCTCCATAGGCATCACCACAACTATACCTCTCACAGCAAAACCACCATTAATCTCTGCTGGTGACATGCGCATTGTTCTGGTACCCCCTCGCCACCACCACCACCACCACTGGTACCACACCACCCATGGGAGNGCGCATTGTTCTGGTACCCCCTCGCCACCACCACCACCACCACTGGTACCACACCACCCATGGGAGTAGCTTAGACTCATTTATCAAAAGTACAATTTGCACCCACCTTCCTCACTAACCCCTCCCCTTCTGCTTTACACCAATGCAAACAAAAGCATCTCGTCGGGCACTGGCAGCTACCACCTCACCCAGAGTGGAACAGATAAATGTAAAGCCTGTGTGTGTGTGTAAAGACTCTCCATATTTTGCACATGCATGTGTGCTCTCATGGACGCACCAGTGCAATTGAACATACTTGAGTGTGCATATACACTCACACACAAACCCAGAGCTACACACCCATGAATAGGACCGCTCACATTCAACACGTCTTTGGTTCGTCTCTATGGTTCAGCATACACGTTGGCCTCTTATTTGGGCAGACCACCTGTCAGAATTCAACATATCTCCACTAAGTCCATGGAGATGAAAGCAGGGAAATTGACAGATTTTATTACCTGAGAGAGATGTTCCCACCTTCTACACAGGGAGGGCGTTTTTAGTTCTGATTTCTGGGGCGAGGGACAAGCAAAATGGCTCTTTTCACAGGATAAAGTGCTCATTTCAATGGAGAAATGAATGTGTGTGCTCACACAGCATTTTTCTGTGTGTGCAGATAAAAAGAGTGGACAGGAATGAATTGTCGCTGTATTTGGGTCAGGGCCATCATTAAATACTGTGAATAGAGTGATTTAAACACATGCACGCAGTCACACAGCATTAAAGAAGCAGTGAATATGAAATTTAAAGATGAATACTCATATATCGCCCAGTCCACATCTAACTTTTCCCATCAGTATTGTCGTTTTGCCCATTTGTTTACTGCTTTTTCCCTATTTCCCTTTGTCCAAACCTACTGTCTCCATCCCTCTGAGTCACACCCAACCTAAAATGAAGATTACAGGAGGAGGCAAAGGAAGGATAGCAATAGCAGATGGGCATCAGTTTCATAATGAGTGATAAAGTGTGAAAGCGCTGAATAAAAAATGAGTTAGCTAGCAGGTGGATAAAACGATGCATAAACAGGCAGGATGGGATTTTCTGCACACCATTAAATATGGATGGGTCTTCAAGAGCTCTGGCTAAATAACAGCACCCAAACAGATGTGCTGGAAACACTGCTAAATACACAAAACATCCTCATTGCAAACCCCCATGCCCACCTACAATCCCTCCTCCTTAGTAAAGCGCACACACACACACACACACACACACACACACACACACACACCATTGTCCAAGTAGGAATATTTTGAAGCTCTGCCCCAACCACAAAATTCTTGGAACCAAATTTTAGCTTGGAAATGAGACTGATCTACACACATTTACAAAGCTTTTACTGCACACCTTGAGTTGGAGATATATATCAAAACACACACAAAAACCCATGGTGCAGCAAGATCAGCTGGATCTGTCAGAGTTGTGTTAATGTTAATGCGATCCACAGACATGCATACTTACTCAGTGTTCACTTCGTTTTTGTCATCAGTGGGATGTGACGATGCTGCGCTTTCACCTCAGATGAGCCATAACTGCAGCTAACAATGGTCAGACACGCTAACAGATATACACACAAAACACATAATACTTTGATAAACAGCAGCGTTGTGTGACAGAGTTCCTGTAATGGAGAATAAAGAGTCCAGGAACAACTCAGCAACATTCAGATGCTTATCAACAGCACATATATTTTCTGTGTTGAGTACCTTGTTGTCAGTAGAACTTTTTGCTTGCATGAACCAAACGAAAAACTATATTTGGGGTATTTTAGACACCTGTGATAGTCGTACATAGATGTTTGGTATTTGTTTGGATGTCAGCACTATAGCTCAAAAAAACTGTGCACAAATTTTCTAAGAAATTTGGTGGGGAAAAAAGGCTTGGAACTGACTAATCAATCAACTTATTTTTTTAGGGGTCATATTGATGTGGGATTTCAGTAAAAATTGTTGTTATTTTTTTAATCCACACTTATGTTGTGTTTTAAATCAAAGTTAAAGAATCAATGCCTCAGAGTATAACAGCAAACTGAATAACTCATTTCTGAATGTCTCTGAAGGTTCCTAGTCATTTGATATTGAGCAGTAGCACTTCAAGGCAACTGGACTTGGAGATTAGGACTCAAACTAGTCTTGAAAGTCACTCATCCAAGTAGCTGCTTCAGTTCTGAGGCAAAGGTGCATAGAAAACTGTCATGTATCATCTGAGAGGCATTCACACCTTGGGACAGGTGACTCATTGGGTCATGTAGGAGTCACATGACTTAGAAATGAAGAAGCTATGAGTAACGAAACATCTTCAAGAATAAACAGCAAGTCCATTTGCTTTGAAATGCTACTGCTAGTAATGCATGAGTGGATGGCTTTGCTTTCCAGTAGCACAGTTTGTAGTTGGATAAAGAAAAGGAAATAGAAATTGTTTTCTGATGAAATTATATCTACTGACCTCCAAAACATAATAACTGAACTAAGTCAGGACCTTAGTTTTAGAAAAACTGAAAATTTTCAGAATTCAATATTCAGAATATGATTAGCAAGCTCTTAGCATTTCTTGAACGTTTGACCTTCACAACCACAAGTTCAGTGTATTTGTCATTTATTAGCATAACAGTTTTTGTATCTAATAAATATCAAAATGTGGAGGGGAATAAAAGAAGTTTGATTACAGTACATTCAATTTGCAGAGAAGCAGAGAATCAAACCTACATGGATTCATAAGAGAACAGTAGATCTGTTGGGACGAGGGTAAGACTGCATCAGCTGGTACCAGCAAACACGACTGCCATAGCCTCAATACAGTAGAGCATCGTTTACTGTGATCTCAAACTCTTGCATTTTTTGAGGTAAAAAAATACATCTTTAGTATTGATACATTCATAGAAATATAAAAGTGTCTTTATTCCTATTGTGCTTTGAAGTGGGAATATTGCCTTCACACTGAATAGCTGACGATATGGATCTCAGAGTTGGTAACCATCGGTGACAGGCAGGGAAATGGCCAACGTCTTTAATCATCAACCAATTTAGTATTGGTGGTTTGCTTCAGACCACTTCATAACAGGGGTGTCCCTGACTACTTTGTGCCTAAAATTGACCAGCTGTTTAACATATCCCACATCCAATAAATATGCTTTAGTAAATGCCAGGTTAGGTTAATAAAAGAATGAACAGCGTTTCCTTTAAATAGATAAATGGCAAGCTGGATTTCCACAGGGAGACATGCAGCATGTTGTATGTCTACAGGCACTACTTGAAAGGCTTGGAAAGGCATGCAGAGAGCAAGAAAGAGAGAGAGAGAGAGAGAGAGAAAGAGGTACGGAGCCCATAAGGGGACATGATAATATATATATTTTTGTATTTCTAGTTTCTCATGTGCATGAGGTGTGCACCAGAAACCCTTTCCAGTAGAAATTCTGGTTTGACTTGAAGACATGTAGACATACAGAATGGCAGCAGACCAAGATAAGATATCTTTGCCTTTTTGAGATCCTGAAATATATCAGACAGTATCATCAACCAATTACAGGAGGATATGCAGTTACCGGAAAAGGTTTCTTGTGAGCACAAGAAACTAGCAATTTATTTATCTTTTCTCATGTCCCTTTGGGGGCTCTGTAAGAAAGTGGTAGGTGCATGAAGAGAAAATGCACCTACCAAAAGAGAAAAGAAAAGAGAAAACAAAAACAGAGAGAGAGAGAGAGAGAGAGAGAGAGAGAGAGTTCCTGTGCTCAGTGTGACAGACGACAGCAGGGGCTGTTATGCTCCAGGCATAACATACATCCCCCCAACACACACACATAACTAACTTCTCCAAGCCATCCCCCACCCCCCACCACTCTTTCCTGAGGGCCAGTGCTANCATAACTAACTTCTCCAAGCCATCCCCCACCCCCCACCACTCTTTCCTGAGGGCCAGTGCTAAAGAGCACAATGCGTCCCTTTTTCTCCCCTCATAGAATCCTGTGCTTCTAGTCCAACTGGTCCCAATCGACCAATCAGTAATCCACACAATCCAAAGCGTCCGGCATGGGTTCAGTGAGCATGGGAAGAAAGAAAAGAAAAAGGGGTGGAGGATGGGGAGGAAATGGCTCTAAGGGGGGGAAGTCTATAACCATCAATACCCCCCAACCCTTCCTCATCTCCTAAGCCCACCTCCACCATTCATGATGCTTTCTCTTCTTCTAGCCAGTCCAGCCAACCTGAAACCACATCTAGCCAGGAGCAAAAGGATGACTGAAAAAAAACCCTTTCTTCCTCTGCCATATTCCTTTTATCTTCATCCACCCCTCTTGTCCTCCATTATG
>VXCM01001423.1:147906-250581 GCA_014773175.1 Lucifuga dentata | reverse complement strand
ATGGAGGCAGATGATTCGCTGTGGTGACCCCTGAAGGGAAAAGCCGAAAGGAAAAGAAGAAGATTTCCAGCAGTAATAGCTATTTGCAACTTTATTAATGACTTGGCTATATCATTTACATTAATGTAATACCACCTCGGTTAACAAAATGATCAATTTCCATCTTAAACATGAACATTTCTGGGTGATTTCAAATCTTATGCAAGTGTATGCTATGTACTTTACATCTCACTGTGCTGTAAGCAAGGTTTGTTGTTTATATGTTTGTGTGTTTAAAAAATACATTTTAAGAAGTGTTTCTGCTAAACAGTGCAAAGAGCTTTAATGCAAACTACTGTCATTCTGCGTTTTAGGTTAACCATGGTTTCTCATTCTGTCTCTTCTGGGTTTGTTTTACTGACAACATAGCTTGAGAATTAAGTAGCGCTGAGCAGGCAGCAACCAAATATTTAGAATTAGCTTTTTGTTGCTTCTTACTAGCATGTGACAGACTTTCAGACTGCATTACCATAACAATAAAAAAAAATTTCCAAGCTCTACCAAACAGTTTTATATATGATCAGGTCATAGGATAAATTTAGGGTTGAGCTGAGGGCTGGACTATGTTGTAAAGGAGGCAGGATTTGTACTTCCAGCCTGACATTCTGACTCAGAGGCTCCACTCATTGTAATTAAGTCCTCTAATAAAAAGATTCAAATTCTCCAGAACTCTAAACGCTTACTGTCACTTCCATTTTACTTTACAAACGTGAGTACTGATTAATACCAATATTTTGGCATTGGTGAAGTTAATGGAAATAACTTTGGTGAAGTTATTCCTAGATTTTTTCTCTCTAATGTGAAATTATAATCAATTTAGTGTATTTCTAAGAAATTCTATGCTTTTGCTGCTTTTTCTGACTTCAACTCTCTATATTCAGGGAACACACAAAAATCGATGTTTCGCCTGCTTATAGTTACACAGCCTTATGAAGTCACGGACATTTAAATTTTTCCATAAACGCAGTTCTGACTTCAACTCTCTGCATCTTGGCCATCTGCATGTTTTGAAATATTTTCTACAGCCCAAACAGTGAGGAAAGTGCATGTGGAACGTGTTTGTTATGTTTGACGCATTCTAAAAGTGAACTGTATGCCATGCTGACAACCAGCCAAAGAAAACACAGTTTCATGATTTGATCTCTGTTACTGTTTGTCAAGGATTTAAGTAGTTCTGGGTTCCGATTTCTGGCCGATTCAACAGCAATTTCATATGGATGACAGCCACATAAATAATAGAAGGATTTAATGTCTTGGCAGAGAGCAAAATGTCTCAAACCTTCCGGTATTTGGCATTATACTATATATAATGTGTGTGTGTGTGTGTGTGTTTGCAAAGCATAGGCTTGTGATAATGTCAGCAGAAACAGGTCCTTTACATTTCCTACAGACACAGTTCCTATACCCCNACACACACACACACACACAGCGCCACTGCTGCCATCACAAATACTTTGTTTTCTCTTGCTTTTCACATTTGCGATACTGAAATATAATTTCATTCTCACTCTTTCCTGAATCACATCATTTGTTCTGCATCTTGAATTTTTCTATCCATACCAAATCAGATGTTCCAGCTCTCACATAAAACTTGTTCATAGCTGACTTGTGAGTTTTGGTGCTTATGCCTTGAATTTTTGCTACACACCCTTTAAAACTCCATAGGTCTAGCAGAATATGTCTAGCCGGTCTAGCCGGATATGTTCTATCTTTCAATCATGGCTGATAATACCATGCTTCATCATTTTGTTTGCACTGGCATCACTTCGGGAAGGACAAAGAAAATAAAAAGATGATTTATTGGGCTGTGTATGTGTCTCTGAAGTATTAAAATCAAAGCCAGAGGGGATATATTGAGCAAAAGATTACAAAAGTATCATTGTAAATAACATAAAGCTGGATAATGTAAGCAGTGGTTAGCACTGTTGCCTCACAGCAAGATGGTCCTGGGTTTGATTCCCAGCCAGGGAAGGGCCTTTCTGTGTGGAGTTTGCATGTTCTCCCCGTGTCTGCGTGGGTTCTCTCCGGGTGCTCCGGCTTCCTCCCACCTCCAAAGACATGCAGGTTAGGTGAACTGGAAACTAAATTGCCCGTAGGTGTGAGTGAGGGTGTGAATGAGTTTGTCTGTCTCTGTGTCAGCCCTGCGATAGACTGGCAATCTGTCCAGGGTATACCCCGCCTCTCGCCCTATGACCGCTGGGATAGGCTCCAGCCCCCCCCCTTCCCCATGACCCTCAACAGGACAAACAGGTACAGAAAATGCGAAAATGGATGGATGGATGGATAATGTAATGGTATAGTGATATGAATAGGATAATACTTTGAGAAGATATAGTTACTATGTTGAATTATCTTCTCAAAATATTATCCTGCCCAACATTTTACATGCTATGCAGGACAGTATTGTTATAACTGGTGGAATGACATTCATTAAATTTAATAAAGAAAAAGCTACCTTAAATAGATTTGGCTGCAGTTCTTTCTGTATTGACCTGTTGCACTATACCTCAAAGAAAATAGTGTTTTTATTTGCCAGCATATGTGCGTGCATCCTGTACGTAAGCAGAGGCATTTGTGCATATTCTGTACTGCATGTAAGTATAATCCATACAAACCCATGATACATTATTAACAGCAAAGGTCTGTCTTAATCCATTTCATGCTTCTCTTATTAGCCTTTCATAGAAGTGGAGGTATTTGGGAAAACAGTTGCACCATTATAGGATGTAGTGTTCATGTACAGAGGGATAATATAATACACATACCAGTATACACACACACACATAAAAATACATGTACTGTATAACAGCAAGATCTTAGCTCCCAAATCTTTCTAAGAGCTGGAAAGAGGGAAAAATGTTATCTATGCAGCACAGCACACAGATAGTCTACTTCATATACAGAAGATGTGGTGTGATTTATTTAATCTGCCCTGATCAACGAGTTGACCTGTTTGAATCATCGTTTTATATAAATGGTTTCTTCTCATGCATGTATCATCCACTGTGAGCCACAAAAAACAGCAACCTCTCTGGGAAAATAAGTGTTTAGTGGTACATTTCTAGAAAACACGGTTTGTCATATTTTTCTTTATATTATTATTTGCCATTATCAGGATCTTGTACTATATCTAAACACTTCTGTTCATCTTTTCCCTTTTATGTTTCCTCTTTTTCTTTGCCTGTAAGCACACAATTAGAATTAATCAGCAATGAAAGACTAGATCATGTTATTGTCAGAAAACACTGACATTAAAAATTATGTTCCGATATTCTGTTCCAAAAGAGGCAATCAAAAACAGAAATGAAAAGTCATTTACAAATAAAGAGGATGGAGAAAAGCAGTCAGGTTTCATGGACGGAAAACAGCTGTGAAGCTGAGGCTCATTTGAAAAGTTCAATAGTTTATAAGTGTATTACACTGATAAAGATGGGAGGATGAAAAATGTTCAAAGGGTCAAATCTACAACTCAACTGTTTCATATCAACTCTGACGTTTTGAACAGCTGCAAAAACAGTATAAACAGATGCAGTTATGCGTAAAAAAGATTGTTTTTGTAACCTTTTCTTTCTTTATATCTTCTTGATAGGAGTCCAAGAAGTCAAAGACTGCAGTTTCACTTCTTCTGCATCGTTTCACATTGGACAATGTAACAAAATGGATAAGAACTTGTTATTACTTCATTGCATTCATAAGCAAAGCCCCAAAATCTTTGAAACTTTATATTTGTGGGGTAGATGCATAAAATTCCATGTAAACTCAAGTCTAGATATCTGTATGCATAGCAACAGCAAGCAGAATTACATTATACATTTCATCATGAAATTATGCAGTTATGAGTGTACAATAATCTCATGTAATACCAAACCACCCTTTGTGTCACAATGTACAGGCATCACACAAAGGTGAATATTATCAGCCAGAGTTGCCTTCGTCAGTGCACTCGGCTTGTACGTCTATTGAGGTCAAATCTACAATTCTGTGTATTATTCTTCTCCCCACAGCAATGCAGCAACTATTTTGCTGACAAACCTTTTTACTTATGCAAGAATACATTATCATGTTTACAGAAATAGGGAAGATAACACTCATATCTGTAAGTCTTATAGTGGGAGAAACATTTGAGACTGTTGTGCTGAAAATATTAAGGCTCCAAAATAAAATGCTAGACAAATTCCCTCTTTAATGTTATCCATCTCTTTGCCATAGCATAGATTACTTAGAAAGTGTGTGTGTGTGTGTGTGTGTGTGTGTGTGTGTGTGTGTGTGTGTGTGGCATAAAGAATGGAGGAAACCTTGCAGCACAGTCTTCACATAGCATACAAAAGATCTGTCGTATATTTTGATGTTTCTGTAGAAATGTGGAAATGACAAGAGTGTTTTGTAAGAATAAAACACACTCTTCATTTTGTCACATTTGTGTTGCAATAGCACGCTACTTGCCAATATACCATAGATGTAATGACATAAACCATTAAACATGAGCTTTTGTTTTGACAGAAACAAATTAAATAATCTATTAAAAACATAATTCTTCTTAGGTTTCAGTATCAGCTGCACTCAGTGATTATGTCAGATTTGGTCAAACTGAATGTATGTTTTTGTTGTTATGAAAATGTTACAAGAAATTTTCTGTTTTCTTCAGACTTATACTACATTACAAAAAAACTCATAAGGGTTGTTTGAATTTTTTTGTGGTAAGAGTCAGGGGTGGGGCTAGGGGTGGGCTTATGGGGCTTAAGCCCTGGATATTTTCCACAAAGCCCCAAATCTTTTTTTTAATAGTGTGTTTTTAATTTTCTGTAGCATTTTTGCAATTACCCAAATTCATCGCCAGGGAGGAGCCAAAGTGTTGTGAACAGATTCCTCGGACTGAAATGGTGAACGGAAAGGACATAACACAACATTTATATATATATATATATATATATAAATATATACATAAAACNGAAAGGACATAACACAACATTTATATATATATATATATATATATAAATATATACATAAAACACAAGATATGCTGTTTAGATTGCTGTAAAGGTTTTCATTTAGAAAGATTTTTAATTCATATAACTTGTTAAAAGATGTAACATTACATTTCTTAAGCATTTCTCAAAATTTATAATTAGCTCATATTTAGCTTTTGGATTTAGCTTTAGTAGGTATTGCTACTGGATTTTCCAGTGGAGATCCAGGGCTAAGCCCTGGATCTCAACTAACCCTAGATCCGCCCCTGGTAAGAGTTAGTGACTAGTAATAATAATGCATAGACATAAGATCAGGTAGTCAGTTATGTGGTGTTCTGTGTGCTGCTGCTCAATATTGAAAAGCTCTAGTCTTGGTGAGATGATGTCCAAGTGAAATCAATCCACTTACCTACCTACCTACCTACCTACCTACCTACCTATTTCCTTACCTACAATGTGGTGAAATGCAAGAGTAAAAATGGCAGGTGTGATCTATATATTTACAGAATAATAAAACCCAAAGTACGAAATTACTACAAAGTTGAAAACCAGATGAAAGAAAAAAATATATTATGCACCTAACCAAACACTGGTGCATTGTCTGGAAACACTGGAGTGAATATCGACATCAAAAGTCTTTTACAAGTTTTCTTTGAGCCATCTGACATAGTTGTCTGTCATGCGGCGTGCAATCAGGAAGTCAGTTGGCCACATGTTGAACAACAGCGCTCCGTGAAATCCAGTGTCGTAGTGTTCGTGTGTCACCTCGACACCAGCACCTCTGAGTCGTGTCGCGTACATGAGCCCGTCATCGCGAAGGACATCATATTCACACGTCAGAATATAAGCCTTTGGCAGAGATTGTAAGGTTGAGTCTGGAACCAGCAGGGGTGATGCCCTTGGGTTGGTAATAGATCGAGAGGGTCCATCCATCCCAACTCCTTCAACTCCCACCACAGCAGGAGCACTGTAGTTGTACTTTCCATGGTAAGACTCTGGAAGGAAGGCGCTCCAGTTGACAAACTTCAGTAAGCTGGAGGACTCAGGGCTGTTGTGGGTGTTGGCCATCATGGCTCTGAAAAGGGCTTTGTTGCTGGTGAAGTACTCACTCCAAAAGCGCACCATGAGGGTACGGGGCAGAATGGGCATGTCCTGATTCTGCTGGTAGGAAGGTGTGTTGAGGTCCAGAGCTTGCAGCACGGGATAGAGCAGTGCTTGGGCCTTCAGCTGAATCTGCTGCCCAGGTTCTTTTTGTAACTGTGAGTGGATAGAGAGAAGAGCAGGTGAAAAAAAGAGAGATAGATAGAGAGACAGAGACCTTTTCCCAAACCAACTGCATTCCTTCACAACCGAGCATCACACACACCTGTGAGGGTGCTCCATATCAATGGGGGAAGCTTATAGGTATGCTGTGACACACTTGACACCCTCCACCATAAGCAGAAAACATTTAAGAGACATTTTCTTGTCAAACTGTGAAATACAAATTTTACACAGTGACCATGTTTCCATGAACATACCGGTAGGTCATGCCACCTAACAGGACTATAAAGGTGTTTATTACACAATGGAAAAACTCCCACATATAACATTAACTGGCATCAAAATGCAGTCCAAAATCCAGGATTTTGCGATTCTGCGATTGCATAATTCAATGCAAAATCAACCAACCAGCACATATTATGCAAGAGCATATTATGCAATTTTGACAAATACCCACACTTTTACCACATAAAAGGGTCCAATCAAAAGCGGGTTCGTAATTTTGACCAATTACTGCACTGTTATTGTGGAAAATGACCCAACCCAACCTCATGTCAGCAAATTTTTTACCCCCTGGCCTGTAAGCGTATTCATGTGCGAAGATGATAGCTGATTATTGATGGCTGACATCAATCTCATTTGCCAATAAAAATAACAGCTAAAGACTGTAAGAAACAATGTCCAAATGTTTTACATGAAAGTGGGGGAAATTGTTTTGCACTCCGTGTAACGTTGTGCTGGAACTCAACAGAAAGTCTACAATCAACGGTCACTTAGAATCAGTAAAACTCTGTTTTAATGAGAATGTCAGAACAGTTAGCACAGCAGCAGCAGATCAGCATGACTGAAGTGGCAGCAGGAAGACTGTGGCAAACGCTGAAAGAATCAAGGTGAGCGGCATTTTACGCAAACTTTTACAGCGTTTTCCATTGTGTCCCACCACAGTCTCATAATGAACCCCAAATATTTTTATTTCATCATCTCTCACTCCCAGTCAGAAAATATCCGCTAGCTAGTCAGGATGCTAATGTTTGCAATGTTTAACTCCATTGACTTATGGTAAAAACGTTAGTGATCTAAAAGTCTGCTAGCTGCAATACTAATTAGTGCCATGTAAAATCCCATTTGATTATGCTAAAGTAAGAAAAAGAGCTGTTTGTTCAGGAAAATGAACTAAATTGAGCACTTAAATGTTTCTAATTGTTTTTGTATTATGTATTCTGCTTAAAATCTTCCTAAAACTGAGCACACATGACTTTTTATTGCTTTATATGAAATTAACATGAAAAAAGCATTGCAAAATGTATCACAGAATTTCAGACAAGCTGCTGAAAAAAAAAATGCATTTTTGGCCGCAGAAATCACAAAAAAAAAAAAAAAAAANAAAAAAAAAAAAAAAAAAAAGTCACAAAATCCTAGAGGGAGTGAAAATGCCACAGTGAAAAAATAAACAATAAAAACAATTAAAAAAAGACCTTTATTATGCCCTAATGTGCAAACATGTGAGACATGCAGAGGTTTTAACCCTTCAGGGAATCACCAGTGCCAAACAGAGCAAGCTTTTATCATCTTATTAAAAGTATTTGCTTCAATCCATCAGAGGTATGCAAGCCAACAGTGGATATTACGCAGACCACTGGACATATTTTAACTTCTCTATTGTTTGTCACTTTCATGGGCGTAGAATAATACACGCCCACTTATGATGTAATCACTGCTCCTTCTTCCCACTTTTCTGGTTTGAAATAGGAACCAACTTTTTTGGGTTTGAACCAGTTCATTTTTTGGTCAAAGTGCTCCAAACAGTTCCAAATTAGGTTTACGAACCAGTACAGAAGCTGTTCTGCGTTGGTGGAAATGCCCCATGAAAGAGCAGCATCATTACTATCTGAAGCTGCAGCTCATACAGATGAGCTAGGCTTTGCAGATGAGTAAGTAATACTCATCCTTTTCTCCATTTGCTGAACATTGTAGCTCAGCATTCAACATGTTTACCTCAACAAACTAAGTAGGCTACTCCAAGACGTCATTAAGTCAAAAATGCAAGTTTCTAATCACGTTTGATTAAATACAATCAAAGTGAATAAGTTTAAGAGCAAAGGGATTGTGTCAAGGGAAATTCAAAGCAGCCCACACTGACACACTTCTTACTCCAAACTCCAACCCCCTATCTAACTGGCTAAGAGTGATTGACAGGACAGATGCCTTCAGCCTCACACTGTGCCTCATTGGTGGTAAAGATTTCAACACTTTTCTCTTTGAAAAGGCTGTAAGGAATGGAGATACTATCGTATAGAATAAATGTTGAAACTTTGGTCTAACTGCAATTTTAATCATAAACAGCATGTAAGCTGAGTGCTGATACTACTCTGTTCATCATTCATCATTTGTTCTCTCATCCAGAGTATCAATAACCCTACTGGAAAGAAGACACCGCCCCCTACTGATTCTTTAATCCGAATCAGGTCCATATCACCATCCCAAGTAATGTTAATTCCCAGAAGGCCAAACTCTTTTATAGACCTTTAAATCACACAATGTGTTCTAAGATTGCAGAGATTCTTCTTACAGTGGTCAGGTTACTGTGGTATCTACGCTTGGAGCAGTCAGTACTACTAGTCACTTATAATGTTTCTGATGTGAGAATTTCTTGTCCTTTGGCTGCCCTACTTGTTCTGACTCTGTTTGGATGAGAGCAATTTATTTAAAATAAAGACAACAGTTGCCCTGTTGGAGTTTACCTTACATGACTCTTAAAACAGTTGGGATCTTCGGAATAAAGTTATTCAAGTTACCATAGCCTGTAGAACAGGTCACCTAAGGACACTTCAGGCTCAGCATAGTATGTTTTTGTGGTCCAGGGGAATAACAGCTAGACAATTTATCCTAAATTGCATCATGAACTTCATCCCACATCATCTCCACCTACTAAATCCTTATATAAACCAGGATATGAAAGATTGCTTTGGAAGCAAACAGGTAAAACAGGCTCAATACCTGCTGGGAGACTGCAGCTGCCAAGTTCCCTCCTGCACTGTCCCCAGACACAGCAATGTGTCCTGGGTCCACTGAGTACTGGGCCATCACCCTCTTCTGGAGGAAGTGTTTGACTACACGGTATACATCCTCATATGGGAGAGGGAAGTGGTGAGCAGGGGCGAGGCGGTACCTGAGGAGACCGAAAGGTGCAGACGGGTAGAGGATAAATAAACAGAAGCTTTATGCAAACAGTATTGGTTTCATTATGCAAAATAGCATTTTCAAGACATGGCAGGTAGTAAATAAAACTAATCATCAAGATGAAGAGTAATAAGGGCCTTGATTATAAAATGTTACTCCTTTAAACTATCAGAAATCTGTTTCCGCTGAGTATGTCACTTGTAAAGTCAGTCCTCATCTGTTTGTTCCAAATGTTGCTGTAGTGCTGCAATAACTGTTGCAAAATTGGGCTCTACCAAAGCTTGAAGATAAGATTAGCATTCAGAGTTTCACAATATTTGGCATTATTTTATGTAGTGTTTGAAAAAAAGATGATCTACAGAGCCCGCAGTAAGAGAGCAAATCCAGAACTGTCACTGAACTCATGATGCTCAGGATTTCAATATGTGCAGTTGTTTCGGAACATGAAATATTGGAAATAATCACCAAAGGCTTCACAGATTGTAGACAGGAATTGACACGCTGAGCAAAGAGCAAGTATGAGTGTGTGCATGTGTGTGTGTGTGCGTTGTTAATTCTTATTGATCAGAAAAACACATTTTTTTTAGTAAATAGTGGTACATATCATGCACACATTATGGCTATATAGAGTATGTATGATGTAAAATACTCACTCTACAGAAATGACTACTGCATTTAGCTCAGTGACTATTTTTCTGGCTAGAAGATCATATGGACTCATTCCTGCATAGACACAAAGACACAGATTAAAGATTATACAGCAATTCAAGCATCATAAAAACCTCACATCCATCCATTCCTGATATTGCACAACACTTTACATGTGTGTAACATCGAAGAGTGCTACTTTCTGGCAGAGTGCTGGAGAAATGACATATTCTAGTTTTTCATTTTGTGTGTTCCCATGGGAAAATTCTGCTTGCTGTTTTTATTATCAACCAAAACAATTGGTTTGTACTGATCGTTTGATACTTCCTTGATGCTGTCTCTGTGTCCTTTTACACACAAATGCCTTATCTCTTCACCCACACATAGTTTAGCCACACTTTTTCCTAACTTGATTTTTTTTTTTTTTTTAATTTAACCTTTATCCAGGGGTAGTTCACTGAGCATCGAATGCTCTTTTAAAGGAACGCCCTGCTCACACACACACACACACACACATACACACACACACACACACATTCATACCTGAAAGCTGCCCANGCTCACACACACACACACACACACATACACACACACACACACACATTCATACCTGAAAGCTGCCCAGCACAAACACAGACTTGTCTGCTGGCAACTACATAGGTAGCAACTCTTCCTGTGTCTAGTTAGAATCGCTTGTATATTGCGTGCTGTATGATCGATTCTCCTCAACTGAGCTTCTTCAATAACCAAGACTCATCACCTTATGACAAGAATGGCCTCAGACTTATATTTTAAGAAATCTACAACACAGAGCTTGAACACAAATGCCCATGATGACTGTTACTGTAGCCGTTTAAACACACTAAGCCTGATTACACATGACAAGGGTTAAATTTGTGCTACACTGGGCATCCCAGTCTTTTCTAGGAAATTGAATGTTCTGTCTTGTCCTCTACCATGAGCAATGTGCACCACTGAGATTCTCCACTTTGCATTCTAGCGCACTTAAAGTTCAACCAAATTCATCTGACTCATCTGCTGCTGACCATTCAAACACACAACCATTGATAGAATAGCTGCATGTTACATGAGATGGAAGCAATGGAGGAGATGTTCATAAGTAATAAGCAGTCACACAGGGCATTACCTTTATGCTTGTGTTTGTAATGTAATGTTAGCTACATCTGAGTTAACAAGCTGGGCTAAGATTTTGTGTTTGTACTTAGTTTGGCGTCAGTTCTCAGCAAGGTTCAGAGCATCAGGCGTGTAGGCAGCAAAGCGACTCAAACTGCAGCATAGTTTTACTGCTGTTCATGTGTAAGCAGCCTAACAAACTGCAAGATCAGCATGATATGTTTCAAACTGCATGCAGTGTCTTTAGGCCTTGGATTAGCAGGAACCACCCTCTGAGTTCATCAATGCTGCAACAGACGACCATCTTATTTCCTCAAAAACTGTGGAAGGGAGTATTTGTTCATTATTTATGATAATGCCATGTTATTGCTCATTAGTCTATAAATCATTGGTCATATTTTCACAATATCATCTCAGACTAATAGGATTAATTTGTCATGAACACAAGGAATCGCAAGGATATTTATTCCTCCTTCGTCCATCCACTGATCTACTCATACATCCTTCAAAAGTCTCGTAAAGACACAGCTATAGCTTCATGAGTCAATAAGAGGACAACCCATCTACTCACGGGAACTCCCCAGACACCATCCTCCACCATGCAGGTATATGACAGCTTTCCTGAGCTCAGTGTCGCTGCCCTTCTGCTTTGGCTGGTACAACAGCACCTCCACTCCATCAAACTTCTCCTCTGTCACCTGGACGTGCTCATCAGACACTGGCACCACCCTTTCAACCACTGTAATGAAGTACATCACCCCCATGTAGTCTGTCAGACCTAATAATTCACTTAAGTCTGCCTGGAGGGAGGGAGGGAGGGAGGGAGGGGGGAAGGGAGAGATAGATAGATAGATAGAGAGAGAGAGAGAGAGAGAGAGAGAGTGAGAGAGAGGACAGTGTGAGCACAGGGAGAAATATCAGAGAATGACATCACCTTAAAGGACCATACCAGTCATTTTGCATTTCTGAGCCTAATATACTCAATTTTCATACATGTAACATTGCTGACAATCATTTCTCAAAGCATATTGCTGGAATGGTGAATTAAAAATGTTTTCCAGACCGTCATTGGTTTCAGTTCATTCTGCTATTAAAATCAACTTGTTGATACTTGAAACGTTCTTGGGATANGTTTTTTTTTTTTTTTTTTTTGAAGTTACATAATTTTAACGTTTAAGCAACAATAAAAATAAAAACAGAGAGTGATCTGAAAATGCTTCTTGTAGTCAGTTCTTCACTATAGCATTTGAAAGCACACTAGGTCTGGAAGGTAGGAAAAAAAAAATTTAATTCACTGTCCCAGTAGTATGTTTTGGGAAATGATTGTCAGTAACATTACGTGTATGAAAATTGAACATATTAGTCTCAAACATGCAAAATGGACGGTATGGTCCTTTAAAGAAGCACAGTTAAAAATCCATAATATCCACAGCAGCAGCTACAGCATTATGGCTGAGATGAGAACGTAATAAAGAAGGAGGAAGAGTAATCATGTGAATCTTGCACACAGCTCCCATAAAGTCATAAGTGCATAATAAATGAGAAAAAGCATGACTCATAATTCATCAGATCTGCCAAATTACTGTAACACTATCTCAGCGTGGTTCCTTAATTAAAAAGAGAAAAGGCAGAATGAGCATGGTAAAGTAAAAATCCACAAAAGTAAACTTAATTCAGAATTTAATTTAACTTCATGTAAAATCAATGAATTTGATGTTGTTTTGTCATAGAGGTCAGGATTCTAAAGGATCCTACAGAGTAAATACAACAAGAATATGTGATGAAAAAAGTTCGTAATGATTGTCAGAAAGATTCAAAAGTGAATTTTCTGCTGAATAAACTGGCGAATAATACTTAAAAGTATAGTATCTATTTTAATCCCCTTAAAATAGATAACGCCCTTGAAAACCTGATTCAAATTATAATTTTTACTCTTCATGGGCTACTTACATATACCGGTACTGGTCAATAACTAACACTTCTAACACGTTCTTATATCACGGACTATAATACTGGGTCCTAATATTCTATCGATGTTTTTACCAGTATTTTCGATATTTTTACCAGTATTATAACCATGTATGTAATAAAGAACATTAATCATATTCCAGGATCGGCTACAGTAAACCGGAGGTGTCTAAACAGAGTCGATTTCCTTATTAAGATCTATATTTAGAACAGGTGAGCAGGACTATACAACACATGGATTAGCATCTGACATAATCTGGTGTAACCAGCAAGTATATGCAACTCAGCAGGACACAATAAACGTTTCACTTGAATAATGAACAAATGTACTGCAAAAAAACCAAGAAAAGGGGATACACAATTTATGCTCATAAACTGGGGTTAGTGATCAATTTAAGCACTGCGCTAAACTGAGAAATAAATATGTTTTGCATAAGAATAATATCGCCAAACTATGTATCAATATTAGTACCAGTATAGTATAGGCTGTAAGGCAACTGTTTGGTTCTTACCAGGTGGCTGAGACTTCTGAAAAAACAGCTGGTCAACATTAGTTTCCATCTCTCCTCTATCTCCTCAGGAAGGGGCTCATAAATATAATAAGCTGTAAAGGAGCAGAGAGCTACAAATACAAAGATGCTTCCAAGCCTCATCTTTCAACGTGCGTCTCAAACTGATCGCAGGGTGAGAACGCGAAGCGGCTGCGAGCTGCGCTCGGTAATAAATCAGTCCGGTGCGCGCCAAGGACTGAGCTCGGACTTAATTTTGGATCCAGACCAGCTAAATATGACAGCACGTGTTTGGTGTTATTTGAAAGTTAAGCTCGCCTGGTCGGAGCTTTTCATTGCTGTCCTTGTGCGTACCGGATGGGGCTGTAGAATTAATTAACGTGTCAGTGATATGGAGACCGGAGCGTGCACACCACGCGGTCACGAGGCAGGACCGTCCCACCGCGAGGCTCACCGCACATTCCTCAGGTGTCTCCAAAGCGCACGGTTCAGCTTAAAGGCGATCGTGCATGTTTGAGCCCAATACATACAACCTGCATACACAATCAACTTCCAAAACATAAAACCATATTTTAGTTTTCTTGTTATTTTGCCAAATCCCATAATGTTTCAAAATCAAATGTTTAGGTGATACATCCACCTTAAAACTCAATGTTTCGCCTCTAACATTGTCGAAGGCACGCATTTTAATTTCTGTGTAAAGCTGTCTTCTCCTGGGACTATATTCCCTGGTGGAGGGAATTCCCATTGTCTTCTGTGCAGCTCCATGTTGGATTGTTAAATAAAGTTACTTTGACAAAAAAAAAAAAAAAAAAAAAAAACTAATAGAAGTCTTCTTTGCTGTGATGGATTAAGTATCTCAAGCATGTTTCAAGTTTCTACTAGATGATTTAATAGCATACTAGAATGAACTGAAACCAATGACAGCATGGAAGGTAGGAAAAACATTCTGGAATTTACCATAGTACATTTTGGGAAATGGTAAGGTAAAGTGGATACGGATATATTGGGCTCAAACAAGCACAGTCATCGGTATGATCCTTTAAACCGGAGGAGAGACAAAACCCCTGTTAAAATGCAACTGATGCACAAATCATCTCAGCCGATGGGACATCCGGGCTCAGATATCCAGCTTTGTGAAGGAATTTCTAGTGTTTCAAAGTAAAAACACATTTTAAAGGTCACAGAAATGTTTTTGGGGAAAGATACTTCAATTCAACAGTATCAGCTGTGCCCATTAGAAGATATCGTTTCACTTTGCACTTCTGATGACCTTAATGTATTTTGCCAGCCTGTGTTTCATTGGCTATACTGTGTGGCCCTTTAGAATGGTAGAAAGGTCTATAAATCAGGGTGTCACAGATAAACCTGTTAGGAGAGAAGACAGCAACTATGCAAAGCAGCTAAACAGTTATATTTATGAGATAGCCTAAGCTAATTACTGTATATTATTGGTGACTGTGCCAGATTAGACCTCTCCTTTCCTCTGCCAGGATTGCCTTTCATTGCTCTCACAATTAGATGTGACTCTAAGACAAAAAGATTTGGCTGTAGGAGTCTGACAAAGGAAATGTAGATTCAAGAGATTTGTTTTCTCCAAGTATGTTATTGCTTTAACCTTGATAAGTTAGTTCAGGAGTTGAATGACACTTCTCATCTCCGTACAAGACATGCATCAGTATCCAGATCAGGAACCAAATCATATTTGTGTAGAAAAACAGGCCACAAATATGGATATTTCATCCAAACATTTGAGTCTTTCACAGGTGCAGCATAGGACAAAATATACAAACATTTTAATCAGAGTTTAAAAAGGGAAGCTTGGAAGCCAACAGACATTCTTATATGACAGTATGATAACACAAACATATTCACAGCGATTTACCCTGGTAATGACTCCTTTGTTCTAAACTTTCCCTCAGAGCCTGGAAATGAGTTTGTGTTTTACATAAGAGTTTATGTTTTCATGTCTCTGAAAGTTTCAGCTCACTGAGACCTGAACCACATGCATGCATGTGACTTTGTGCTCACCCCGAACATCTTTTCCTGCTCATCAACTTCCCTTACTTTAGCTGGAAGTTGTAATAAGTCAGTTGGAGTTGCAGGCAACTAGCTTGGGGGGGGGGGGNGGGGGGGGGGGGGCTACAGAGTCCCTCTGTGAGGCTGATCAAATAACAAATCTCACCTCAGACACTTCGGGATTCCTCTTGGAATTCACTCCCTCCGTTTTCTCTCCAACACTGGCCTCCACTCTTCTTATGAACCTCTGTTGGTTCCCTAAAGTTTAACATGGATCTCTCCTCACTCTGTACATCATGATAGTGGGGGTCAGATGGGGTGTGGGTGGGGTTGTTATCTTATCTGGAGTCATGCGATACCACATGGCTGCTGAAAACCCTGCTGTAGCTAAAGCCTAATGTGAAAATGATTTTTTTTTTCTTGGCTCAACAAGGATCTGGATAAGAGGAGTATGATGTGTGTTCATGCGTTATCGTGCATGCCTGAGTATAGGTTCAGCTTGATTCCTTTGTGTGTGCACATTCTTTACTGTAACACATCTACAGAGCAATCTAGAATTTTTATAATTAGGGATCTAACAGAGCTCCCACAGAGATAATAAACAGGCTGCATGATAATAAGTATCTCAAAGCAATCAGCCGCGAGTTCAGGCTAAATTGAAAGGTTTAATTTTTCTGGGATGGTGGATGACATGATAATCAGCATAAAAGATAAAGTTTGGGAATAACAACAAATAAAATAAAACTTGCTAGATTAGCCAAATTTACGCAGGAAAGTGTCAAACATGGGACTGTCCCATCCATATTTTACATAAATCATATACCTCATTGTGTGTGAAATACACTAACTAAGCTTTTAGAGAAACAAACTTCTTCTCTTTTTTATAACACAAACTCAATTCTCCCACACACCCTACAGGCATGGTTGATTTCAACCACTGTTTTACCCATACGTGTTATATAAGTTGTTCACACCGGCTTCATTCCTGTGTAATGGGAGCAGAAAGCTGCTGAATGCGTGTGTGCATGTCTGGGCATGTGTTCACATGTCAATATTTGTGCACAGTGTCAGAGTGTCTTGTTTTAATCTTACTAAAGTGATGAGATTATCCCATCTGCAGCAGAAAACAATGAGCCATATATAGAAATACACACACACACACACACACACACACACACACACGTACATACAAACTTAAGCCAAAGTAAACTTTAAATGCATACTTGCACCCCAGAAAATGCATAAGATCTGAAAATTCCATGTTTTAAGTGAAAACATTTGTCCTCTTTATCTGAGTCTGTTTGAACCGTGATTCTCCTAAAAGGAAACCCATGATAATGAAAAGCAAATTAAACATTTCTGACTCAACAGAGCACATCTGACTTCAGTGCAGCTCCATCGATTTCACCTTAAGCAGCAGGAAAAGCACAGGTGTAAATAATAACATTAATGAGTCTTTTTGTCATGGTGAGCAGCATGATACCAGGATGCCTGCAGACACACTGAACGGGAATACACTATTAATTACCTTTGGCAGATCAAAACATACCTGTGAGGAAGGTTTATTATTTGGTGTTGATATTTGGTCAAAGAAAACCTGTAATAATAAAGCCAAATATGTAAAATAAAGATGAGGTTGTCCAATATGAAAACATTTTTTCAAAATTAATAAACAGTATTAGCTGGATGTTAAAGTGCGTTTGAGCAATATGAACACTTAAGCAAATGACTCCAGTAAAGAGTTGCTTGTCATGTTGATTTCATATGGAATCAACAGCATAATCTGCAGCTCTTTACAGATTTCAGCTCAGGATTTGACTTGTTGGTTCATATGGTTGCGTCCTTCCAGATCTCATCAACATCTCATATGTAGCTCAGCTAATTTTATGGGATTTAACAGCACAAAAATGAAGGAGAATCAGAGGAAAATCAATAATGAAGTATGTCACCAGTCAATATTAGACTTACTTTGGACTTCCTCGTGTTGCTGTGGTTATACTGCAAGTGTAATAATATTATGCAAGTGCTAAAAGGACCATACCATTGTTTTTACATGTTTGAGCCCAATAAATACTACCCACGTACACATTACATTGCTGCCAACGATTTTCAAAAAAATACAACTGAGAGCCTTAAATTTGTTTTGTTTTTCCTACCTTCCAAGTAGCCATTTGTTTCAGTTTGGTACACTATAAAAATGAACTTGTAAAGACTTGAAATGTGCTTCAGATAGGTAATCCATCACAATGAACAACATGCTGTTATTTTTTGTCAAACTTATTTAATTTAGCCAATCTGAGATACATGGTAGAAAATGTACATCTTTGTCATGGAATATAGTCTCAAGAGAAGATGGCTTTTACTAAAGAAACTAAAACCGTGCCTTTTAAATGTGAATATGTGTCAGCAGGTGAAACAATTAATTTTAAGCTGGGTGTATCACCTGGTCATTTAATTTAGAATGATTAGGGGATTTGGCAAAATAACAAGAACTAAAATGCAGTTTTATATTTTGAAAAATGGTTGGCAGTAACGTAATGTGTATGCAGGTAATATTTAATGGGCTCAAACATGCAAAACCGCTTATTGCTACTAGTCTATTTTGAAATATTCTGCCACTTCTTTTCTATAAAAAAAAAAAAGCAAATGGCTGGGCATTTTGATAGAAGTAAACTGAATTTGCTCTTCTTAATCGTGTCTCCATCATATCACATCTCTATAAATCTAATATTACATATAAAATCTAGCATTCGCAATATGTTCCTTAATATTATGGATTCATCAGAAGCTAATACAATGAAGAAAGAAGACAAACAATATGAAAAGAGTATCTGTTGTGAATAAGAAAGGGAGTGAAAGTTTGACTCATTTCGCTGAATAGATATTATCTTTTGTAGGTTGTGCAAGATTCAATGAGGAGAGGGATTTTAAATCTTTGTCTCCCCATGTCCCCTGTTTAAGGAAACACATTAGAAAACAAGTTTTAACTTGAGCAAGGCATCGGTGCTGCTAAACACCATCTGGCTTCCAAATGTCCTCCTGGTGGCGTGGTTTGATTTCAGGCTGTAGGCCAAGAATAAAGGTAAAAACCTATCAGTTTGTGATTCTGAACCTAGCAGGCTGTCGTTCTTCACATCTCTTTTTGACAAAATACTAGATAACTGCCTGAACCTCAAAGTTTGGGAACTTCACAGTGATCATAAGTGTGCTGTTGACTAAAAAAAAACAAGACACACAAGCAGAGTACAATTTTCTTCACCACAATATTCCTTCTCACATGAGAAGTGGCTAAAACAGCAGTTAGGATCTTGAGGTTTATTATTGCCACGCTGAGCCTCATGATCATGAGACTGACTGTAGAAAACAGCAGCAGATAAGCTCTTTATCAGCAGTCCCCTCATGCAACACCTCTGTTATAAGGAATGTTGGCCTCTCACCCCATTCCACATGAATTTCCTTTACGTTATCACCAGACATGGGATATCTGCATTGTGCTACACTTAGACACGATAAGGCAGCTCATCCACTTTGCAGTTTAAATGATTTTGGTGAAACCTCCTAAATTCTCTCTGGAAGAATTTAAGTGTTAAGTTTCCTGTGCATGTTTAGGTACATTTTAGTAATTTTTAGCTTTTCAGAAAGCTAATCAGAATTGATTCTATGTTCTTGCCTGGTATAAGGCCTTTTCACCTGCCTGCAATTAGCTTCATATTATGTACAATTCTGCAGCCAGTGCACACCAATTCTGGCTTTTTTTTTTTTTTTTTTTNTCTATCTATCTATCTATCTATCTATCTATCTATCTATCTATCTATCTATCTATCTATCTATATACATTTAATATAAAGGAAATGCATATTATACTTATTTTAACCAGGACATGCTTGAAAAACTGTATTCGTGGATCATTTTTTTAAGAGTTAAAACTTTTCAACTTTGGCCAAGACAGTATTAAGTTGTAAACGTTTATTTAACATTAATTACCAGCAGATGGTGCTGTGATCCAAGTCATCAGCTGCAAGACCGCCAAGCATCTACAGTACCATACAGGACATGTAGGAATTGATTCTTAACATGCATATACTGTATCTGCCTCCCTCTTTTGGTTACACTGGATATACACATTGTAGTACTGTACATTGTAGTAAAGCACTGTATTGTAGAATAATGCACTCATATTTTTTGTGTACAGTTGCATGTTAATGTTCATGAGATCGTTTTCTGATGTCAAAGCAGTTAAACTATTATAGTAAATGATCTTTGCATCTTTAAGCCCAATAAATACTATCTGCATATACAGTACATTATATTACTGTCATCCATTTCCCAAAGCATACTACCTGAGTGGAAAATTTTCGAATTGTTTTTCCTACCTTCCAGGCAGCCATTGGTTTTACCAAAAGACACAGTGAATGTTTCTGATCTTCCACTATGGCTACGTTTAAGTAAGTGGTTAAGGATATGGAAATATGGTCACTAATTGTAGGTTGTATTGATAATTCTACAATTCTTAGAAATGTCCACCCTCAACACTATCAGAATGGCTGGTCCATAGTTGTTACACTGTCCCCTAGAGGCTCCACTACAAAGTTCCATTATATGGTGCTTTGCAGACTCCCCATGATTAGAAAGTCAAAGAGATGTGTTATGTAGCATGACATGACATGCTCACACCCACACATACACAGATAGGTCTCACACACACTATGAATGGTTAATCAGGCCAGATGACTGTGAAATGAAGTTCTAGTAACAGCCAGTGTAGATGTGGCTAAGGAGCAGCAACATTAGTGTTTCCTTTCCAGTTTAATTAAATTTACTACCAAATCCAAATCAGCCAAATCCACCATCAATTGCTCCCAAAGGATTAGCACGTCCTTCTTTGGAAAACAGATGTTGCACAGTCCAGTCTGATTGGTCTCCATTAATGATGAGCATAAACAGGTGTAACACAGTTTTTCCTTCTTCAGCTTCAAATATTCAGTATTTGCTCCTGTCTCAGCAGCGACACCCACACGGTCTGTTTTTCTGCTTAAGTTGGACAAGATGGAAAAATCAAAGTCATGATACTGGAAAGCCAAGAAAAACTGGATCAGACACACCTGCACATGTTCAGCGATCTCAAGTGTTCTAACGGTGATGCCCGGGTCACCCTCCTAGCTTGTTAGTGTAAATTTGCTATAGCTTTGTGATTATTTTCATTTTCCTTTAATAAGGCATTGTTAAAGATTCTCCAAATTACATTACAGGTACAATGACACATACGTAGTGTACAAAACTCATGGATAGTGTAAGTTGATGCATCCAGGACTTCCAGTCTGAATAACAACAGTTGTGATGGTGCTTTAGCTGCACACAGAGGCCAGGTTTGACTCAACCAGCTTCTGATTGTTGTGAAGAGGGGAAGAAGGGTGACTTGGATCATCACACCTTAAGAGAAATTATGATTCCTCTCTCCTGAAAGATTGGCAGTATTTCCCTCATGACACACTTTCCATCCTTTTCTGCTTCCTGTCCTTTACTCATCATTAAATCACATTCAGATAGACTGGAGAATGTTTCTAAAATCATTTTTCGGGATCCAAAATTATTATGACAATGAGAGGTGGCACTAATGAGCAGGGCACAATGTTTAGTAACTGCTAATCAAGTATAGCTACTCAATTATTTTACCTTAAAGTATTGTATTTCTTCTTAAAGTTTATTAGTGATTAGCAATCCTTAAATTCAACAACAGGGACTTCCTTGCAATACAGCTCAGGAGGTGAAGGATCTCCATTACTTCAAGCCCAAATAAGATGCAACGTAAAGCAACACAAGACTGTTCAGATGTTTACAATTGGTCATTGTTGTCAAAGTCACCTGAACAGCTTTTATTTTCTTTTTAACTTCATAAAGCTTGCTGTAGGTCAAGTGCAGCAGTAATATCATGTGTATATGTGGTTTGAAACTGCTCCCAAATTGATGATAAATACTGGATGTTTTGTCCTTTTCAAATGTGGGTGGAAATGTGGATGCTCACCTTGCTGTTCACAGCTGTTTTACACATCATTTCCCAATTGGAAAGCTACAGAGCTGTGACTGAAGATCCTTGAGATGTTTTAATGTGCAGCCAATTGGTTCTATGAGTAGATGAATTATTGGCATACTACATATTATATCCAGATGGAGCCGATGGATATTTGGCAAGACAATATTATCTGCTAATATTTGCTTATTGCAGATATGTTGTATTTGTATGGTTGCTGATTGGCAAAATGAAATATTTTTATATTTAATCCTTTTTTTATTAGTTCAATTAAAATTTTTTATATATTTCAAATTTTTATGTATAACGTATTTACACATTTCATATTTAGTAAATTTGCAAATTTGCTACAATTTACTGTTGTCAGTATTTCTGTCATCTTTGATAATCAACTTTATTATTTTATCTGTAAAATACCATGCTTTTATGTTGCATTTGTCACAACTTGTGACAGCTTATCAAAAATGGCTGTTTATGTTATGTGCTTATGTACAAACTAATTTTCTGTTCATATGTCAGAATGTAGCAGGGACTGTCATTTTTGCTGTCTTTTAAAAGCCATCTTCTACTGGGTTTATATTCCCTGGCGGAGACGTACATTGTTTTCTGTGCAGCTCTGTGTTGGATTGGTTAAATAAAGTTACTTCAACAAAAAATTTTACAAACTTAATCAAGTTTGCTGCAGTGGATTGCTTATCTCAAGCAGTTTTTTTTTTAAGTCTCTACAAGTTGTTTTTTTTATAGCGTACCAGAATGAACTGAAATAATGGCAGTCTGGAAGGTAGGAAAACATTTTTTAAAATTCCCATTTCAGTAGTATATTTTTGGAAAATAGTTATCAATAAATAATGTGTATGTGGTTGTAGATATTGGGCTCAAACATGCCAGTTCTCTGGTATTGCCCTTTAAAAATCCAGTATTGGTTGAGCCTCTGTATTGGAATTAAGGCAAATAAATGATAAATTCTGACTTTTTCCCCCCATTTCTTCTTTCCAACAACTCTCATCTCATCTTTAGTCTCCTACGTCTCTTAAACTTCAGGGTTTCTGGACAGGTAGGTGACAGCTCTTGTATTGCACTTTATTCCTGTGATGATAAGCTTTGCCAGGACTGAGACCCTGGAAGACTAACTGGAGTGAGCTCACTGGCCACAAGCTTGGTTCTGAAGGTTTCTTGGCTTTGTTTCGGATACTGTGAGATCATTTCATTGACTGTGGCAGGATGATTTAATTTACAAGCCCTTCTAATACAGACAACGTTTTCAGGCATTGGAAAGAGGATATTTTGTTTTTAAGACCAACATTAACATTACATTAATAGTACTTTAAAACAATGTTTATTTTGCTTTCAAGCTAGATAAAATCATTGACAGCAAGATTTGAGCAAATGTTTAAAGAACAGAAGTTTTTTAAATAGGCCACAGAAGAAATCAACCATTGTGTGTAAGTCATATAAACCACCTGAATGCAAAGCAATAAACAATATTTCATCTTAGTCAGACTTTATTATTAACTCAGTAAAAAATGGTCACCGGCAGAGATGACTGAGTCTTTCTGTTTTGGTGACACTCTGCCACTCTGTGTGTGCACATCACATCCAGAATTCCAAAATGTTCCAAAATGTTCAATGAATGAATTTTCTGGCATATAAGCAATATGCTTCTTACCCACTTCAGCTCTAGTCTGTCACGTGACTGAGAAAAACGAGAGCTGTTTTCCATTAATGACATCATCCTTCAATGAAGGAACTCTTACATATGTGTTCAATGTGGCACTTTTATGAGTTTAAGTATGGAGCAGATGAAAGAAAATAAAGATGGGAACATACCATACTACCAGCAGGAGCTTTATATCCTCTAATGGCTCTAATGGAATGCGATGTTTTTCTTGGGGCCATTAGGGCCCAAAGGACCACTAGGCATGGCAATGAAGAGGCGGAGGTGGCAAAGGAAGCTTTTGTTTTCATAATCCTGGGTCATCCTGCTGGTGTTCAGGAGTGTTAAGATCAAAAACACATGCTGTAATGTTTTCTTCTTGTTTAGTCACTGAGGCTTCAGAAAACAATCCTGTGAGCTCTGGGAAGTACTGCACCAAAACATGAAAATAAGCATATTGTTTGCATTGAGTCCTGCTACACCAACCACAACACAAGCCTGTGATGTCCTCTGGCCTGTATTTTTCTTGCTCTGCTTTTCCAACATTTCAGCTCATTTTTCACCTCCCATTGACTTCAAGAATGTAAAATATATAGCTGTAACCAGGTCCAAGCTACAGTATTTACTTGAAAGTCCAGTACACACAGTTCCTCTCTGTCTGTTTCACACACATACACCCACAGAAAAGAAATTTAAGAAGTACATATTCCTGGCCAGAAGCTGAAGCCTCAGATTGTATACAGTGCTGTCTCAGATTAGGACAGGAATGGTTTAAATGCAAAATATATTTTCCACACAAGTGATTTAAAGTAGTACTGAGTAGCGCTGGATGTTGTTCATAATTGTTCAAATTTGAAAGCAGATATCAAATGAAACTACTTTTCAGTACTTGCTATTCAGTCTTGCAGAACTGTTTACTTAATAATAAACAATTCTGAATAATTGATGACTTGTTATGAGAAAATGTAATTATGACAAAAAATATGATTTTGAATAAGTCTGTGGTTTTGTACTTCTTTCCACTATGACTTTGTACTGAAATATTAATTCTACAAACACGCATAACACACATACAACAAGAATATGTATTTGCCTATGTGATGAGGAGTTAGGCAATCTGGAATAACAGATTTGATTGCATTTTTCAGTTTGTACCATGTGCAGGGACAGTGCATTGGGCAAAGAGTACATCCTGGTCCTGTTTAATAGGGTTGGCATGGTAACCTGACTATAGCAATCACTGGAATAAACAAAACAGTAAACACATGAGTTTACAACTGGCTTGAATGGCACTGCATGTTTACACATACCAGAAAATGAGGTCATACACACTCATATGCACTGACACACATGTGCACTTAACTGCCCATTAATACATATATGGCCAAACACGTACACTACACACACATACACACTCACATAAAAAAATGTCTGCCTCTCGTGTTCAAAGACAGATATCAAATGAGTCAGACAATGTGGGAAATATGAGAAGGTATTGACAAGGACAAGGAAAGCTTATGGGTGTGGGTGTGTGTGGGTGTGGGGGGGGGCAAAGACAATGGCTGGGATCAAAGTGAAAATGAATGGAAAGCATAAGAATGAAGTGATCTGCTTTTTCTGCCTGCAGTAAAAACAAACTGCAGTTGATCAGAAAGTGACTCAGAAATTCCAGGAAGCAGTAAAATCAGGATGGATGAAAAAGGCAAAGTGAAAAGAGGGAGAAAAGAGCAAATGCTGGTTGTGGGAGCTTTATTGTGTCCAAATGTGTTTCGCTGAAAAAGGACGATAAAAACAAAGCTAACTAAGCGCATTGAGCTGGCATATTACTTACGAGCTGAATGTACAGAAGACATGCACAGATGAATGTGCCAAATATTTATAAGGGCAGTATGTTGCAGCTGACAGCTAAAGTACGCACACACACACAAACACACTTCTGCACAGACTTAGCAAAGGTCTCTCATTATCACGAACAGCATGACAGATCTATTATCTCTTTATTATTGACAGGTCTGAGCAAATATTCCTCTCTTTCTCTGCTTTTCATTTGCTTACTCTTCTTTTTTCTCAATATTTTTCATATATAAGCAGAGGATCGTCATTTTTAGGCCCCACAGAAAACAGATCAGAGACTAAAGCATGGATACACTCCAGAGCCGAGGCCGCTCGGTGTGAAACCACAGAGCAGCACATTTAGTGCCATGAACCAATATTCCAAAACTTCTTCACTGCCACAGATCAAAGTTGGCATGAAAGCTTTGCTGCCATTTCACAAAACTATGAGGACTATAAAATCTTTCAAAGATTCAGTCCAGTTTAACAATAACTGAAGACCAATAAACCACACGCAACAGCATGCCGAGGAATAATTTGGGGGATTGTGGAGACAACAAATATTGTTCTTCCAGTTCTGGTGTGTTTTACTACAGAGTCAGAGCAGTTTTATTGTTCTGAAGCACAAGCTATTTTTCTATAAAAAAAAAAAAAAAAAAAAAAAAAAAAGGAGTGAGGGGTGACGCACAAAAATGCTTTAAAGCAGCATAGCAGTGATTTTTCATTAAATGCAACCCGCATACATGATACATTACTGCCAACCATTTTCCAAAGCAAACTACTGGAGCAAATTTTAGATTGTTTTTCTTACCTTCCAGATTGCCATTGGTTTCAGTTCATTCCAGCATCCTATAAAAAATCAACTTGTAGAGACTTGAAACATGCTTGAGGTAAGTAATCTATCATAACAAACAAAATGTCTATTTATTGTCAAAGTTACTTAGTTCACTCGATCCAACATGGAGCCACACGTAAGAAAATACACGTCTCCATCAGGAAATGTAATCCTAGGAGAAAACAGCTTTTATTGAGAGATTAAAATGGCCATGCCTTCTACAATCATATGTTGGTGTTAGGAGGCAAAACATCAAATTTTAAGGTGGATGTATCACCTGAACATTTGATTTTGAAAGATTAGGGGATTTGGCAAAATATGGTTTTATTTTGGAAAACAGTTTGTGGTAACCCAACTGTGTGTGGGTATGTAAAATCACTGGTGTGATTTGGTTTTTTAATCTGTTATATAATATAATGTTTCAAGATTATTTTGAAACAAAATATACAAAATTTTCATATTGTCACATGCTTACAGTTTTATACTTTTTCTTACAGTATGTTTTTCAAGTTTGCAGCTAAAAACAATCTATGACGTGATATCCTTGCAAGTCTACAAGTGGATTCATGGAAGGCAAACTGAAGCACGCCAGGAAAAAAAAAAAGTGTTGTTTACTTCTCTCTGTTTAAACTGTTGTTAAAAGTAGCTCAGCTTTTGAGAAATTGAAGATTCTGAGTTTTTCCATTTCACTGTAAAGACTGGAAATATGGTAAATGGTTTCTGCTTGTTTACAATTTAAATTAATACAACAAACCACTGAATTTGTCTTGGTGCTCTGTGGTTCTTCTCAAAGAAAATGACTGCTGTCTAACATTGCCAGCAGGGTTTTTTTTTTTTTTTTTTTNTTTTTTTTTTTTTTTTTTTAAACTCTGTCTTCTTTTGGCATTACTCCAGTCTAGACAATGATTGGCTGATAGGATCCACGTGGGATCTGATCCAGACTTTGGAACACACTGGTACTGGACCAAAAACCAGATGTGTATGAACTTAGCCAGGGCTGTACATTGTACCAGCAAAAGCCTCAGGATCAATTGGTTTTTCGGATCAGTAATGTCTGGACTCTTTCTCCTAATCTCTCCCTTCAGAGCATTAAAGAGATTGATGAAAGAAAAGCACATTATTTTATTTCATGCTTACATTTACTGTGACACATTGTATTCTCATTACATTTGTACAATGTAACACAATAGTGCAACAGCACAATAACTGTTTTCAGTTTAAAAGGGAACAATTAGGTTTAAATCCATTGCCACTCGGATTTTATTTCCCCATGCACTGAGAAGTTTTCGTGCTTTCTGGTACGTAGAACTCACTTGGAATTCATTGTAACAGTTTGCACAAAAGCAGCTATGTCTACTGGCTGCTATATAATACTGTATAATCTACCTTTTCCAGAGGGTAAAGATGCTTCATAATTTAATCATTGCTTCCCTGCTATTTTGTATTTTAATCAATGTATTTATGTAGAAAACCCATGAATGTTTAAAACACGTCCAGACACAGAAATACTTACACACACAAACACACGAATCACATTTGGTCCAGTAACTGCTGCTTTGAGTGGAGTCTGCACACTCAGAGTTAGGAGGAGTGACTGCGTGACATTAACAACTTGTCAGGATTCAGCAGAGGTCAGCAGAGCATTTTCTTCTGCAAACAGCTAAACTCAGTCATTTATGCACTAAATGAGCAGCAAGACGCCACTGAAGTCTAAAGAACAAAGAAATATAATACAGTGCCCACAGCAGCCAGCGACGAAATCCAAACACAGCAGAGCTTTACCAAGGCTGTACTGTATACAACATGAAAGAGTGGAAATTAATGAATTTGTCTCATCCTCTAGTTTGTTTCTGTTCTTGGGTAGATTCAAATAGCAAATCCTCAACCATGTGGTTTAGTTTTGTCTTGAAATGAAGACAAACACCAGCAACTCTCACCAGCCCCCAAAGACTCACTTTACAGTCATTACAACAACAAGAGCCTGCTGATCTCAGCATGGAAAACACAGATCCATCATAAACTCATCAGGCAGCCTGCTGAGAATTCCTAGCATTTGCTCTCAAAGCATGAGCGTCCTGCTTATAGCCAAACCTCACTTCACTGTCACTGTGATTTACATGGTCACTGACACAGATGACATGCTCATGAATCAGCAACAGCTAGGTCAATGCCAAACAACAATGTGTGGATTTTAAAGGCTCCAGTAATAGTTCTGGGTAAAAATATCAGAATCCCAACTTCTAACTTTAGATCAGCAGAAATGCCTTGCTCATTTATTAGCTGTACAGGTATATCCATCTACATGCTGCATGATCTGCTGCAGAGCTCTGGTCTAACCCTTCCCATGAGTCCCTGCAAAGCCTGCAAAAGGACAGAAGGCTAAAACTTGCAGGGCGAGAGCTAAATCTTTTATGATGTAGAAAAAATATTTTCTCAGTGTGTGTGTAGAACAGTTTTTTTTTCAAACTGTAACACCACTAGTCATTGAAGTGCCCCCTGGTGGTAAGTGGACTCTGGAAATTTCTGCAATCAATCAGAACAACTGAAATCTATGGAAATAGTGTTATTGTGGCAACTTGTTCACAAATAAATGGTTTTCATTAAGACAACATTTTTTCTTAAAGTTTAAATATTAGTTTAGAATGAGATTTTTTTTTTATTGAAAATACACTGTAATTTCATTCTTATTTTCATTCATTCGTTTCTGTGGTACTTTGATGTTTTGATTTGCTCAAAGGTGGAATAAGGTTCAAAAGGTTTGAGAGCCACTGGTGTAGGAAATAGAATAAAACATGCCATAAAGATGATATAGTAGGCTCCCAGAAATGATGTATGCAGCCATAATTTCTTAATAATCCATGAATTTGTGGCTAAAAAATACATAATGTTGACTACAGGAACTGAACTCACAAATGAATGAATGAATGAATGAATAAACAAATGAATGAATGAATGAATGAATGAATGAATGAATGAATGAATGAATGAATGAATAAATGACATTCACATGGGAAAACTCTTTTGGAAATACTCTTGTTCTCACATACCCAAAATACAAACAGAGCGAGCAGTTTCCCCACATATTGGAATGTGTTTGACACTTCAAAGTCAACTTCACAGAATATCTCTGGCCCACAATCATAGGCTCAAACAAACACACACACACAGTATAAACACGCAAGAATCCCTATATAGCCTGACATACTGTGCACGGACACACATGCTCATGAAGGTCTCACACACACACACACACACACACACACACAAATGCACATTCACAGTTACATAAACATAAACGGTCTTATAGGAGAGTAATATGAAATAGTTAATTTCTCCACACTACAAATGTCAGTTGAGAGATCATGTTTCTTAGAGCTCCTGAAGGTGTCACAGCACGTTCCTGCACAAAAGCCTTCAGCATTGTGTGTTGGTATTCAGGGTGGTAGGAAGCTGATAAGTGTCACGTGAATTTTTAACATGTTTTTGTGACCAAAATGTAAACAAAAAGTAGCCTCACCATGGGAACATGAACCTTTGTAAAAGCATCAGATCCAGGTTTTAGTAAACCTGCTTCTTGGAACTTCCAGGCCTAAATGCCCAATTATTAGCAACTGAGAACCTTACAAAATGCATATTTTTCATCTATATATCAAACTTGTCAATTACTAGTATAGAATATATATGAATATATCTGTAACTTACAGTATATGTTCAAAAAACCTGACTGGGACCTTATCACATTATAAACAAACTCTACATTATGCAGGATTTTATACATGATTAGGCTTTTTTGCAAAATGTATGAAGTGCAGCATAACAATTCTTAGGCATAAGAGACCTATTTTGTTGTAGGTCTTTTAGGAGTAACTGAAGCATATCTCAATTTGCTCTACTACTGGAAGCCATTCAATACAAAGCAAGTGGAGCATTAAACAGATCCACTCAAACACCAAGAGAATGTGTGGTCCAAAACAAATCAGCACATGTGGTTCTGATCAGAACATCTGAAGCCAAAGGAGAGTAGCAACTTAAGATTTCTGACAAAAGGTCAGTGTTTTATTTCAAGATTGAGGCTGGACTGGGAGGCTGTCCAGGATTTAGAGATGGTTGCTAATAACAAAACTCCTCATGATCTACTGATCCTAAATTGCTCCAAAATCCAAATTCCAGTGACTGTCTGTAAGATGGAAAACTTAGTCTTCTCATAGTCTAGAAACTTGTAAGAGAGAGCACAAGAAGTTTCAAAGCAACAAAAATCTAAGGCCAACATAGAGATGCAAGAACTCTACACCTTTGTGACTGATCCAGATACCTTCTAAACTTTTAAAACTGTAGCCTCCCTGTCTCACACAGTCATGACCCTAAAAGGCCAAAGGTCAAACCAGACTCACGACAGACAGCTTTTAACATGTGTGATTAATGTCACATTAGTTAAAGGTGCCAAGAGAGGTGGAACTTCTTTTTTCTGTGTTACTGGGAGTCTGTGAAGCCTGAATACAAACGCATGCTGGGATTAAGTCTCTCTCACACGCGCACACACACACACACACACACAAACGGGTAAGCACAGACAGGCCATACTTACTGGTAATTTCTCTACAAACATAAACACATCCTTATATCCAATTTACAGTGCAATCAAGAGTCATCTGCTGAGCTTTAAACTTAAGATCCTCATTGTCCCTCAGGATAATGAGGATCTGCAGCCACTTCCTTGTTTACAACCCATTTATTTCTGTGACATGTGGTTACAACCACAAACCAGCCACAAGGGTTCCATAAACTTTGCCACAAATATGGGTCAGGCTACATGGGTTGTTAATGAAGCCTAAGGAACAATGAATCTGGAAAAGATGAAAGACATTTAAGATAAGGAGATGCCTTCAATCTTTTTGCCACAGATTGGCTCACAGTTTCTAGTTACAGTTTCTGGACTGTAGCAGGTAAAGTCCTGCTAAGCGATACACACACAGAGAACCCTGAGTGTTGGGTGTGGCTGTTAGAGACCAGAATGTTTCATCCAGAGGGATCAGTATGTACACTATGATCCAATTTTTGTCTGTCCTGCAATTAAGACAAAATGTGAGCAAGACACATACATGGACTGAACTAATAGGATTCTGTCATTTGCTGCATAGACATGACACATTGCTTCATCAGCATGTGAGGGGAGAGGGAGGGAGGGAGAGTCCCCCAGGTGAGGAAAATACTTTGATTGTAAGATAATGGATTGACTGAATAAAACGCTTTACGATAAACCTAGATCTGTTGCTCGGATTAAGCATACGTCAGTTGTTGCTTATTGTAATGTAATTATAGTGTCTCCATGACACTTATAAAAACTATTTATTGCCTTAATCACAGCATAATTAAAGTTTTAACAACCATGTAAACATACTGACTGAAACAATGCATTTCACCTAGGTGTTAAATCAATCTTTAGAAACCAACCTGAACCAGCAACACCTGATTGTAGATCTGTTCTTCTGTGTTTTTCCATGAGACAATGAGCTCTACAAAGTAAAAAATAAAACTCCTTTGTATATTTTTACTTAAGTTTCTGGTCCATATCTCTTTCAATTTCCTGAATCCAAACTTTCCCACACTGCCACATTGGTGCAGCCGTAACACTGAGTCTCTCTTGTCTTCGTCTTCATGTATCAACTTTTAATGTTCGACAGTCTCTATCAAAAGAGTTTATTTACTCTTAAATTCTTCTTTCATGAATTTAAATACAAAACTGTTTGATGGGAAACATGCTGCTGGAGCAGCATACCTGTTAACCAAAGCTGAAACAAGATAGGCTTTATTGGCAATGACCTATCAAGTATTTTATACATGGAGCCAAAGAAATGGAACACCACCTGAAACTAAACCTAAACCATGCGCCAGCAGACAGACAGGTAAATTAGCTCTTAAATTACAAATACCAAACAAACCTAACACACTGACACCAGACAGGACAACATAAAATGTGCAGAATTATTATGAGAGAAAATCCCACATGTAAGGAAAACATGTCAAGGACATGGAGAGAGAGCATTTCATGTAAGATGATATTTTTTCCAAACCACACTATTCCTGTCATTCACCTCCCACAGGGGTGGGCCCCCAGTCTTAACGCAGCAGTGAGTGTGAGGAGCTGAGGCCAGTGCTGTTGAGCCTACAGATTCCTCACAGCCTACCAGCTAGCTGTGACTTTTAACAGCCGACCTGCCGCCACACCCCTCCTAATGGGCATGGAGTGAAGAAAGAAGGAGAGGGATTACTGGATGTCAGCTTTCCTGCGATCAGTCATCCAGCGTGGACATGGCAGCATGGTGCTACTTGATTGGATGAACTGTAGACGCAAACTTAATGAATTTCCTCAAGGAACAAGTTTGAGTATCATGGCATGGAGCATAATTCAGTCTCATCTGGAGTAAATTAAAGACAAAGAGAAAGCGGTTTCTTGGCCACAAAAAGGCTGAACCAGACCCAACTTTGTGATCAGCAGAATCCCAAACAATCAAATCACATGATACTGGCTTCTTCTATCTGTGCAGTTGTACAAACACATCTCCTATCCTCAACCCTCTAAGTCTCTTATCACAGCAATTTGCCATCTCTAAGAGGAGTCTTAATTCCCTTATAAGAACGACTTGGATTAAGACACAGTTAGCTCTACTGTGTACCTTCCTGGAAGTAGAATTCTGCTCTATTAGCAGCTTGAATCCAGTTTGATTGGGGTTTTGAAATGTGCATGAAATCCTGCATAAATGAATCAAGTCTTGTTTGTACCAAGATTACCTTGGAGAGATAAAAACTAAGGAACACTGAATCAAGTCTGATCATTGTGAGAGCTGAGGAGTTAATCACATGTGCAGCTGTCAACAGACCAGGAAGAAGCCTCCAACAATAAGTGATTAATAGTGCCTCTCTCCTACTTAAATGTACAGAAAACAGACCAATGAACAGCAACATAAGGGACTGGGGTTAGCAGTGGTAACCCCAGTCAGGTGTAAAAGCATGGACAGATATATGAGAATGTCTCCTCCACACTGTCACTGTTGCATTATTTTTCATTTCATCCATAGAATCTAGCTGGAAAACATTACACGTCAAAGCAATTAAAAGTCCTGATTCAGCCTTTGGTGATGATGATGAATTATTCTCAAGTATAGTAAGAGAAGAGAAGAGAAGAGAAGAGAAGAGAAGAGAAGAGAAGAGAAGAGAAGAGAAAGGTGTTTTTGTCCATATGTGGTGTGTTGTCCAGATGTACAAGGCAAGTAAACAAGAATGATGACACAATCAATAGAACATGCCAGGCTGCCACGACTAAAGAGATTGAGATTCCCATCGACTCCAAACCTTCATTCCATGAACTAGGCTCTATGTGCACGTAGATGAGCGTCTGAGGTGTGTGCATGTCGCCTTCTTAATAATTAACGGTGTGGATGTGGTAAACCAGCAGCTTTGTGATATGGAACATAGTAATCGGGAAGCTAAAACACACAAGGTTTTAAAGTGTGTTTGAGCTGCGGTTTCATGGGTCCTGAATACTGTTTACAAGTGGCTGACTCAGAAATTCTGCACAATAACTCACCCCTTCAAATACAAGACATGCAAATTGTAAGTAGTGATGAGTCAATAGTTTAACATTTGCTCTCTCACAAAAAAAAAAAAAAAAAAAAAAAAATCAAGACAGACATCAATTTGTCTGAGCATTTGGAGATACAGATATATTGTGCCAGTAGAATTCCATTCTAGTTTACTGTTAAATTTTGGCACCATTGCGAGTTTCGAAACATTAAAAGTGACATTTTGGGATTTGGGGGGAGTATGCCTTTGATTTTATGCTGAGCATGTCCTTATATATTCAGAAATATGTGCAATCTAAAATTTGGAAAGAGACACATCTTGATTCATGAGGAATTGTAAAAATAAAACCTGATTTGGCCTGATCTTTAAAAATCATCGAACAGGTCAAAAAGAATTACATTTTGGAAAAAGAAAAAAAGTAAGTGACTGTCTGCTGCTTTGTGGTTTCAGCATGAGCAAAATACACAAATAAAAACAAGATTTAAATGGTCAACCTGCTGATGGAAAAGAACAAGTAAAATCAACGCTTTAATTTGATTCATATTTGTCCTTGACTTGACCATCATGAGAGAATGGTACTTTGATCTAACACAGCCAGACCACAAAAAAACAACTTTAACACAGCCAGTGGAGTAGAACAGCTGGGACCGGTTGTCATACTTAGTCTTCATTTATGCTTATATGTTTTTATTGTTATAATGGACAGAAGATCTAGTAAAAAAAAAATCTGAAAAAAAATCTATAAAATCACATCAGGGAAGATTAAAGTTCATTGAATTGACCTCCCTGAGTATTTTTATTGCAGCATTTACTCTAGGATTACGTTACCGCGAATTAGAGGGGGCGTGGGAGTGGGAGCTGAGGGCTGAAACACAGGCGCTCACACAGAGATGATCCTTCTCTGACACTCATCGTGGAATCGTTCTGCTGGATTACTGACACTACATGTGGATTTAGCCTCCTTCATCAAGATTGTTTTATTACTCCAAGCCCAACAATTTCACTTTTTACGGCTGCTGAAGTGCGGTGAGTAAAATTATAGGTTATGCATAATTTATTCAGGAATAAAAGAAGCTGGATTTCTGCAAGTTTTTTTTTTTTTTTTAAATTGTTATATAAAGCTGCAGAAATATGCTTCTTTCCCAAACTGCAAAATATTTTAATTTATGAGATGTCTCGTCTTTTGGCATAGACGTGCTTATTACCAACTTAACTGCGTTTGCGCTCTTATTCCAGTTCTCTTCATAACGCCTAAAAAAATTATGTTTTATATATTTTTTTAATTGAGCTACGAGTTTTGTAGACGATTATTCTCTCTCTCTCTCTCTCTCTCTCTCTCTCTCTCTCTCTCTCTCTCCAGGTGGATTTCATTAATGGTTCAGGAGGAATTGTAGCTCCATCACCGTGCACAATGCGTGTGTGTGCCTGCAGCGGTTCGTACCTGCGGCGGTGGCTGCTGAAGGCTGCGGTGTTTGTTTTGGCTTCGGTGCTGCTGGTGAGTGGCGGATGCCCCAAATCCTGCGTGTGTCACGTTCCCACAGAAGTGCACTGCGCCTTCAAATACCTGACCGCTGTACCTGAGCACATACAGCCAGCTGTGGAACGAATCAATCTCGGGTGAGTTTTCTCATTCTTTCCATCTTTTCACACAATGGACAACTTCGAGGACCATACCGGATGTATGTTTGAGCCCAATGCACACCGCATACATGTTACTCACACCCATTTCACAAAATATACTACTTGAGCGGTGAATATTAGAATTCTCCCTCTACATTCCATGCTGCCACTGGTTTCAGTTCATTCCAGTACACTATTAAAATCAACCTGTAGAGACTTGAAACACACCTTAGTGTAGCTTTATCAAAATGACATGAGCAACAAGTAATAAAGCCAACACTAATGCCAGTTTCAACAATTTAATATTTCATTAACTTCCATTGTAAGCTTAAAACAGCTGAAGTTGCTTTTTAATTTCTCTGCTTTAGGTATAACAGCCTAACTCTCTTGAGAGAGAATGATCTTTCAGGACTTGGGCACGTAGAGGTGTTGATGCTGCATAGCAACAATATCCACAGCATTGAAGACAAAGCCTTCTTAGGCCTCAAGTCCTTACAGGTAATATTATGTGGGTCAAGCTTATGTGAGCACATTAAAAAAGGAGGATGTTGCTCAATAACTGATTTTGGATACCTGCCCTCACAGGTCCTGAAGATGTCCTATAATAAAGTAAAAGAAATCCACAAGGAGACATTTAAAGGTCTGGACAGTCTGTCAAGACTTCTCATGGATCACAACCGCATTGAGTTCATCGTCCCTGATGCTTTCTATGGTCTGACCAATCTACAGCTAGTTCATCTGGAGGGTAACCAGCTCCAGCAGATACACCCAGACACATTCGTCACGCTGAGACACAGCCAGGTGTTCAAAGTATCCTCAGTCAGAAACATCCACCTGTCAGATAACCTCCTTACCAGCCTGCCTGCAGATATTTTCTCAGGCTGCACACAGTTAGAGAACCTCTTTCTCCATGGAAACCCCTGGACATGCGATTGCCGTATGAAGTGGTTCCCTGTGTTTGCACAGAGAAACTCAGGTGAGGTGTATAAGAGTGTATTTGCTTTGGATTAGTCTTAGAGTGTTTAGGGAGGTGTAAAATTGGGAACATAAACATGGGACTTCCCTGTGTTTTACTCCTCAGCAGCACATGGATCATAACTAATGTGAAGGACACACTGTGAAACACTTTCCTCTGTATGAATCCAAAAATGTCCATAAATCTGAAGCTTCTGTGGAGCCAAAATTATTGGCCATTTTAATAAAGCACATAAATCAAATCTGCTAAATGCACAAGTATACTTTAATAGTTTATTCTACAGTTTGTATTCCTGTTACAGACTAGTGATTATGATGTGAAATGTATAAATCTTCACCGTTACATATATGAAGACAGAGATCATATCTTCTTCTCAGCATCATGTCTACAGAAAATATTAAAAGTCACAGAAAAACAAACATTATACAGTCTATTCATGACTTGGCTAATATAAAACTAATCTATTCTTCCAATTCTGTATGGTGATGACAGTCATTTATGGATCATAAATTTTGCAAATCAGCTTTTGGTTTCTCTGGCCTATACTGTAGATTCTATAAATGTTATTTTAATATTATGCAACCATCTAAACACTACATGACTTTACTAAAATGTTTCCAGGTGTGCTGAAATGCAAGCAAGACAAGAGGTATCCCAGAGGACAGCTGTGCCCAGTCTGTGAAAATCCTGAACCATATCACAGTAGACCACTCAGTCTTCTCACCAGTGATGCCTTTAGTTGCACCAAGCCCTGGATCTATCCCCATCTAAAGCAGAAAAACATCAGCCTTGATGATGGAGACTTTACTCCTGTTTCCCCAAAGGACTTTGTTGCCCCATTAGGATCCTTACAGATGAACCTGACTGACCAGTTTCACAATGATGCTACCATATCCTGCACTGTTCAGAGGCCCTCTGCTTTTGAAAACCTGACACTGACCATCGAGGAGGAAGGGGAAAACAATGTCACCGTGCTTACAGTCAACATAAATACATCTCTGGTCTGTAATATTGACTATGAACACATCCAGCAGCTGTGGCGCATCCTGGCCACCTACAGTGACACTCCCATGAAGCTGGAGAGGGGTTTAATGTTGGCCAGGATCCCAGAGATGGTGTATAGGTATAGTCAGATTAAACCTATGGAGGGTCAGGAGGGGATACACACAAACATTGAGGCTGAGATTAAAGCCTCTCCTGCATGGTTGATGCAGGGGGAGGTTAACTTCCAGCTTGACCGGACTACTACTACTTTTTCTACTTTGCATATTAAGTACTGGTCTGTGGTCAACCTATGTGTGGAAAACACAGTCCTTAAAAAGGACCGCTATTCTTGGACCATGATTAAACGAGACAACAAGACCAAGACAGAGCATACTGCACTAACAGGTGGGAGTTAGAGATTAATGTTGAATACACAAGCTCATGACTGATATGACGTTAATTCAATGTAGTAAAAAAAAAAAAATGCAAAGCAGCTTCAATCCACATATGTCCTCCAGTAACGTTCTAAATGTATAGTAAACAGTCCAGTGGCAAACAATTAATTAATGCAGATGTACTGTAAGTAATGCATTAAACATATACATATAACAGTAATAAATACTGCATTAAATATTTTATTTTACTTTACCATTTAGGTGGTGTGGTACAGTTGAACTGCCAAATTCAGGGCATACCAAACCCTTTGGTGGAGTGGATTTTACCAGATGGAAGTAAGGTCAGAGCCCCTTACACCACAGAAGACAGAAGAATCATAATCACTGCTGAAGGAAAGCTCACTTTACGGGGAGCAGATACATCAGATACTGGTCTCTACCGGTGCATTGCCACAAACTACTTGGATGCAGATATACTCAGCTTTCGGGTGACAGTTGTGTCCCCAGATGTGGAAGAGGCTGAGGTCAATGGTGTCCAGCTTTCACAACCTCTGGGTGAAAATTTGGTTTTTGACTGTGGCTCCACAGGGATTCCTGATGCCTCAGTCCACTGGATACTCCCTGACCACTCAGTGCTGGACAAGTCTCACGGGAACAGGAAGGTGTATAAGAATGGAACCCTACTGCTTCAGGGTCTCACAGAGAGGGACAGAGGATTTTATAGATGCTTGGTTTCTAACCAATTGGGAGTTGATCTCCTGGTGTCTCAGTTGACAGTGACTGGAGAACGTTCAGAGAAGATGACAGTTTTCAAAAGTGAGGGGTCTGGTACGGGAATGGACTTCAAGCTAGAGCCCAGCTTAGCAGACAGCAAGGTCACCTTAAATGAGATACCTTCTTCCAGTTCCAGTGAGAGAACTAGTCAGGAATCCAGGACCATCACCTCAGATCGACCCTACCCAAGATTCAGGACAGGGGGCAGAGGAGGCTCTAGAGGTAGACTGAGACACAGAGGGAGGGGTTCAGTCAGCAACAGACATGGCTGGAGCAGCAGAAGAGTTTTTAATAATGCAAGCAGAAAAGTAGACCCACAGAAATTTGCTGATTTTATGAAAAGAGCTCAATATGGATCACGATTAAAGACTGGCACAGAGATAGAGAAGGTAAACTATGAGAACTCTGACATTGGCCTTTCAGGTGATGGTGAAATTGGCTCCGGTGAGGATCACTTTGAAGCTCAGCCCAACATTAAGCCAAGTGTAGTCAAGCCAACTACAGATAACCAACAAGCAGGTATAAGAATTTGGCAAGAGAACACGCAAGCCAGTCAGGGTAGTGTTGTCGTAACAACAGAGACACATCAACTCATTTTCATGGAAACCACAGATACCAGTCAGATTAATTTAAGTAAAGTAACAGAAAACACAAACATACTAACAACACAATCAGATCCAGCATCATTTAAGTCAGCATTTACACACAAGCCAACAAAAAGGAGTGAAAGTCAAAGTGATGCTGTCACACCATATGATGCCATTTCAGAGCACACGCTCACCCCAAGTGTTTATGAGACCGATGAGTTCTGGGCCCTGGAAAGAACTACTAAGCCATTCTCAAACCGGCATCCAGTCACTCTACAACTTACAGTGACAGACACCTCACAAGAAACCCAGCTCCAGTTCTCAGGAGACCTGCCTGCAGAACCAGAGACTTCCACTGGGGCAACAGTTTCCTTTGTCACAGACCCTAATGTTACACCAATGATGGATGGACCCGGACCAATGGAGCTAATAGTCCACACTTCCACAGACCCAGAAAGCCAAACCACATTCACAGCTGTCACCAGCACAGAGAGACAGCAAGATGAGATAACCTTCCACACCACACAAAGGATCAAATCCCCACATCTGCCTGCTGGATCCACAATTATCTCCCAACACAACATCCATATCATCCCACATAAGAACAGCCGAGGAGGAGGGCGAAGGAGGAACTTCCAAGGACATAGGAGGATCATCAAACCCAACAGGATCACTGACATACACTCCTACCTTAATAAACTCAAACAGCCCTCACTTAAAAAGGAAGGGAATGCCACAGTACCATACACAATTGAACTGACCACAGGTAAGCAACCATGATAACTTGTAACTTTTTTCTGAAAGCATGTAGATTATCACTGTCTGTTTAAATTCAAAGTGTTGATGTGCTATCTGTCTTGAATTTAGAGGCAACCTTTTTTTTCACAGATTGTGATGAAAACAGGAAAAAGACAGCAACAAGTCATCTGCAGGTTGCCACACCGACACTTTCTTCCAATTCAATCAAATACAGAACAGAGCGACCTGCTGTTAAACAAGACACAGCAGCTACTACCAGTAACTCCTACATTACTTCAAATGTCCCCTTTACACATACCCAGTCTAAGACTGAGATGTCAATGTCTAGTGGTTACATCACCTCTGCTGATGCCCCTGAATTTGACTCTTCTACTTATCCATATATGACCAAAAAAGAGGATGTAGTGATTCCAACCAAAACAACTACAACTACCCCATCGAAGATTATTCGTGGAAGAGTTCCATGGAACAGGTTGTTTGGAGGCAGACAAAGAGAAAATATACCAGACAGAATAAGGAAACCATTTATCACCACAAAAATCTCAACTACAATGGAAACTACAAGTCCTACTGCTCCACCCACTCTTACGCCTTTGGCTGAACCTGAGACTCTGGCCCCATCCAGACACATAGAAAGCACAGCGAGCTCATTAGACTATAACTATGGAGATTTGACGTCTGCTGATTTAGAGTTTACAACACAGGGACCTAGCTTTCACCATCAAACCACCACCAGCCCATCCTACCACTCCAGATCCTCCACCACTGCTGAAACACCACCAGAATCCCAGACTATACCTTCTCCACCTACTGTCAAACCACCTTCAAGGGCAAAGCCTGATGAAACCTTATCATCTGGGTCTGGATGGTTTGTATTCAGACAAAGGCCTGGAAGGGCAAGAGGACAGCTAGGTCAGAGGAGGCGGCCTTTTTGGGGGAGGAGACCCTCCAAGAAAACTTCTGTCATTAAAGTACACCCTTTTACCACAACTGAGGCTTTAACAACAGAGATGACAACTACAAGGGTAATGATGGAAACTACCACATTACCTCAGTGGGCCATTTCAGTCCCCAAGCTCCTATACACACCATCCAGGAAAACAGACAAAACTGCTGTCACTGTGTCTACTGACCAAACCTCAGAGGAGGAGACTGACCTGGATAAGGAAGATGAGTGGAGCAAATTCAGATTTAGCAGTTCACTAGCCCAGACTACTACCAACACACCTTTTATCACTTCAACCACATCTAACCCTACCACCACATCCATGCAAACTACCACAAAAAGGCCATATACAACAACTCGAAATAGAGTCCACAGTAACATCAGACCACCAACACATAGGAATAATGGTCACTCCACACGTAGGCCTTTAATTAGGAGAATCAGACCTACTGCACAAAGCAGTGGTGCCACAGGCAGTTCAGAGAAACCCCATAGCTTTGGATACACCAGCACCCTTGAATCATACAACAAGGACATACATGATGTCCTCTCCAGTGTTTATCATCCTATTGCTGGCTATGAGGATACAAGTGCCAACATTGTGGGCTTTGAACTATTCCCAAAGGTCATGCCAAGCAAGCCCAAGATAGTTGGGGGCAATGCAGCCAGCTTCACTGTGTTGTCCAGCTCAGATGCCTTCCTCCCATGTGAGGCTGTTGGAAATCCTCAGCCAGTTGTCACCTGGAAACGCTTCTCTTCAAGTACAGGTACAATGACAATTCCATTATTATTATTTTTTAAAAGATTAAAAAAAAAAAAAAANTAAAAAAAAAAAAAAAAGTCAGGTGTAGGGAGAAATTTTTTTCTAAACAAAGATGAAAACTGTATTTATTGGTCTTTTAGTAGCCCCTATACCAGCAGATATCAGCAATATTTAGAAAATTTGATGTTAATGTCTGTGAACAAAATTCAGAGGCAAGTATGGTATGTTTCATGTTTCAAATGGAAAAGAAGACATTGTATTGCTTAAGCTGGGTTAAAGTAACTTGACAAAGGTGTTAGGAAATATGTTGCCTTTTGAAGTGTATTGTCCATCTTTTTTTTTTTTTTTTTTTTTTTTTTTAGGAAGCACCGTTACTATTAAGGGGAAGATGGGCAAGTTTGAGGTGCTGAGTAATGGCACACTGTCAATCCAAAATGCAAACGTTAAGGATCGTGGCCAGTACATCTGTCTAGCTGAGAATGATCAGGGATCAGACAAACTGCTGGTCACCCTCTCTGTGGTGGCCTACCCCTCGCGCATCCTGGAGCCAAAAATGCGGGAGATAAAGTCTCATGCAGGAAACACTGTGGAAATGAACTGCAAAGCAGAGGGTCGGCCCACACCTACAATATCCTGGATCCTGGCCAACCGGACCCAAGTTAGGAGTCACAGCACAGACACAGGAAGGGCATTGGTCACTCCTGAGGGGAAACTGATCATTCAGCAGGTGTCTGTCTATGACAGAGGTCATTACAAATGCATTGCCAGTAATCCAGCTGGAGCAGATACTGCTACAGTCCGACTACAGGTTGTGGCAGCACCACCAGGTATCCTCGAGGAGAAACGGCAACAAGTGAGGGCTAGTGTGGGCCAGAACCTGTGGTTGCCCTGCACAGGCCATGGCAGCCCTCAGCCTACTATTCACTGGGTGCTCTATGATGGGTCAATTATACTATCTAACAGGCCTGCTTATGAGACAAGGGCATCAGTATTTGAGAATGGAACCCTCTACATCAAGGATGTGACTCCAGCAGATGATGGGAAATATGAATGCATTGCTACCAGCTCTACTGGCTCAGAACGAAGGGTGGTGACTCTGACGGTACAGAAACAAGAGTCTGTACCTCAAATTGTGGAGACATCCCAGCGAATGACGGAGTTGTCCTATGGCGATCAGTTGATACTGAAGTGTTCAGCTACAGGAAAACCCAAACCTAGGATCATCTGGAGGCTGCCCTCTAAAGCTGTGGTGGACCAGTGGCACAGGTAAAAGGACATTGATTAGTGATGTAAATGCACAGAAAAATCAGTGGTTGCATTTAAAAACTAAACCATTTTCAGTAGTGACAGAAAAGCATTTCTTGACTGTCGGTTTTGCAAAATGAAAAAGGAGACAAATTCTATTGTTTCTGGAAGAAAGTTTATTCCTTTACTTTGGGATTTAGTGTTAAGTCTCCATTCATGCACTGGGCAGCTAAAGTCTTGGGGTTTGGAAATATAACTTGAATAGGAACCAGGCACATTTTAGTAATATAAAGAAGTCACTGACTATAAGCAAATCTTTAGCACAGCTTGAGTTTGTTGTATTTATGAATACTGGTGAAATTTTTGTTTTCATTTTAACATCCCATTCTCAGGTTTCCCTATGTATTCATTTTTGGTCTCCTGCTTGGACTCTTTGGGTTATCCCCTAAAGTACACAATAATTGTGTCTTTATTCTGATATGATAATTACCGATTCCATATATGTGAAATCAGAGAATGAGCTTGGCCATGCTGATTCAATTCATGATTAAATAAAATTAAAGCTCATAAGAACTTGGAAGTCGGCTCACATAGAAGTCAGCAGATTCTTTTCCTCTTTATTTCAAATTGAGGGCATATGAAATGCAACAGCAGTTGTAATAGTGACTATACAGTTTAATGACTGATATATTCATGAACCTACCCTTTGACTTTTTCATGTTAAAGGATAAAAAATTAATTTTTCAAATTTAAAAAAAAGTATTCTTACTATTTTATTAGTTATTAGTCTTCACCATTCTGATTAGATGTGATTCCTTTATGAGTACACCTCAGATAAACAGCACTGTCATTATGAGAAGCAATATCTACACTGAAAACTTTATAAAATATTACCAATTTCAGTACTGTCTCCATAAATCTAATCTTTTTTTTTCCTAATCATATTACAATATATAATAGAAAAAACAGACAATGGAATTTTTTAAAATATAAAAAGAAAAACAAGCTGTACATCAGGGTATTTGTTAAACGTTTATTAAAGTCTGTGTTTCACTCAAAACTGAAGGTAGCAGAGGAACAAGAGAGCAAGAATCCCAGTTTGCAGATAGTGGCCTTTATAAATCTGTAAACAGTTTGTATGACACCGAATGTAACAGAGGAAAAAAAAAAAAAANGAAAAAAAAAAAAAAACAGTTGAGGAAAAAAACTGAACATTTGTTAGTTTCAGCAAACACATGGCAACACGTTGCCATGTGTTTGTAACAACACATGGCAACATTCAATTCACTGATATGGCCAGTGGATTGGTTTGCTAGTCACGTCATAAAATCTTTACTCTATTCAACTTTTTTAGAGAATTTATTTTGATGTTTGTTTTGCAGAAAAAGTTGTGGTTGTTTGCAGTTAAACTTTTATTTTCCATGCAAAAACTATCTGAAGATTTTCTCTGCAACCACAATGCATTTCACGTGTCATATTGTCTAAATGACTTCTTAGAGAATTAAAAAAAATAAAATAAAACATTCATCAATCTTGTCTTATTGTACAGTAGAAGTGGCACTCAACTCATGGTAAATCACTTTCATTTTCTGTAATGTCTCTCAACAGAATGGGCAGCAGAATCCAGGTGCAAGATAACGGTACTCTCATCATTAACTCTGTGAGTGATAAAGATGCAGGAGACTATCTCTGTGTGGCACGAAGCAAGATTGGCGATGACCTCCAACTCATGAGGGTCAGTGTGTCAATGAAGCCAGCCAAGATAGAACCCAAGGTGTACAGCAAGAAGCATGTGCACTACGGCAATGACTTGGAGGTTGACTGTAAAGCTTCAGGAGCTCCAAAGCCAGAGATTTCCTGGGGTCTACCAGATGGTACAGTGGTCAATAGTGCTCTACAATCCGATGGCAGCAGTGGTGGAGGACGAGCGCGACGGTACACTCTCTTTGACAACGGAACACTCTACGTCAACCAGGTAAGTTATCATCATGCTTCACTAATCATATTCCATGTTTCTTTCAAAAGTTTTATATCACTGCTTTTTTCCAGGTTGGTATGTCAGAGGAAGGGGACTACACCTGCTATGCTGAGAACCAGGTGGGTAAGGATGAGATGCATGTGCATATCACAGTGGTGACTGCTGCCCCCAGGATACGTCCATCCAACCAGACACATGCCAGGGTGAAGCCTGGGGAGAATGTCCGCTTTGACTGTGAAGCAGTTGGAGAGCCCAAACCCAAAATCCTGTGGATGCTGCCCACCAATGACATAATTGCAGCATCAAATGAAAGGTACTTAATACATGTCAATGGCTCTCTGGACATTAGGGACATGAAGCTGATTGATGCTGGGGAGTATGTTTGTATGGCTCGCAATCCTGCTGGAGAAATTAGAAAAGTCTACAAGTTGGATATAGATGGCAATCCACCAATAATTAATGGCTATCACCAGAACAGGACTGTAGTCAAAGATAAAGCAATTAAATACTCCAGGAAATTTATAGACTGTAAGGCTGAGGGAGATCCAGCTCCTACAGTGACCTGGATTATGCCTGATAACATCTTCCTGACAGCACCCTACTTTGGCAGTAGGATTAATGTCCACCTTAATGGAACATTAGAGATTCGGAATGTGCGGCCAACTGATACAGCAGAGTTCATCTGCATTGCAAGGAATGATGGAGGAGAGGCAGTAATGGTAGTTCAACTGGAGGTGACCAGTATGCTCCGAAGACCGATATTTAAGAACCCCTTCAATGAGCGTGTTGTAGCACGGTTTGGAAAAACCACAATTCTGAACTGCTCTGCTGATGGACACCCAGTGCCAGAGATAATTTGGACTCTGCCTAATGGGACACGGTTTATTGGTGGGTCCAACCTTGGTTCCCAGTATCACCTAGGTAATGATGGGACTTTTGTCATCTACAGCCCTAGCAAAGAGGATGCTGGGAAGTACCGCTGTGGTGCTAAGAATTTCATGGGCTACATAGAGAAGCTAATTGTCTTGGAGGTTGGGCAGAAGCCTTACATCCTGACAAGGCCTAGGCGCATCATACGCAGTGTGTCTGGAGAAACTCTCTTCCTTCACTGTCTGTCTGATGGGAATCCAAGACCGAGGATCTACTGGACTGTCCCTGGTGGTCACACTCTCACTCGGCCTCAGGTCCTTGGGCGCTACCAGTTACTGGGCAATGGAACTCTGGTTGTGCATGACACAACACTCCGTGACCGAGGAAATTATGTGTGCAGGGCTCGGAGTGATGCTGGGGAGGCTGTTCTCACTGTCCCTGTTATTATTATCGCCTACCCTCCCCGTATTACCACAGCGCCACCTCCCAGTGTTAAGGCAGTGGCTGGTGCACTTATCCAGCTCAATTGTGCTGCCATTGGGATCCCCAAGCCAGAGATCACCTGGGAGCTGCCTGATGGGTCAGTTCTGTCCACAGCAGGGCAGGGCCGGCCTTTGGGGAGTGAGTTGCTTCATCCAGAGGGCACACTTATCATCCAGAGACCCACAGCCTTAGACTCTGGTACATACAAATGCCTTGCCAAGAACCACCTGGGTACAGACTCAAAGATCACATATATACATATACTATGAGAAAAAGACATAACAAGGAAGTACAGCATGTATCAGAATGTAAACTATTAACAGACACAGTTACTTGTATTGTGTCTATGATGTACAGTATATGCTTTCTCATGTGAATTTGTAAGGATCATGGGTTGTGGAATATTATTGTAAAAAGTGACAGACCAGGGTTAAAAAATAAACAGTGCAAAGGAATAGAGTGGAAAGAGACATTTGAAAAGGAAACTTTTTTAAAGAAAAAATCCAGCCTGGGGCAAGAAAGTTGTTATTATAACTTTGGGGTTGGGGTCTGGAAACTCATAGACTGTTGTGATTTGGGGAAGTTTTCAGGGGAGAAAAAGGGCAGTGCATAGAGGTACGCTGAAAGTGATTTCTCTGACCAGATGCTGGCTGCACATTCAGATACTATTATAGCATGCACAGAGAGGGAGAGAATATAGCGTAACAGAGTCAAATAAAGAAGGAACTTTCCGAATGGGGTCACTGGGGTCACCGTTCCCTTTGGACATTGGCCAGAAGTTGATGCCACCATGCCATATTGCTTTGTCCTTTAATGGCAGATAAAATATACAATTAAGAGAATCTACTCAAATCCACATATTTCTCTGTTGAAAAATGTTTATTCAAGGAAAATATGATGCTTGTTTTACACTGGATAGATACCTGCATGGATGGTACAGTACTTTCATACCAGAATGTCATCAGATTTCTTTATCATATGTATTTTGATCAAGTTAAAAAGGCACAAAAAAGAGATTCCTTTGTGTCTAATCTTTGGGAAAAGTGAAATATTTTATTAAAAAACACACATATTGTGTTGAACACAAGGCTCTACTGTAATGTTATACATTATGTTATTCTGTAATAATACAGTATATGTGTATCTTTTGTAGTATCTACTTTCTGAAAATATGAGTTTTTAACCTGAAAGGAAAATGGAAAATAAAAAGTAAACTGTTTCATGTCTCTTTTTTTAAATATTTTATTGTAGTTGGAGCACTATTGTCAACTGTCAGCATTAGTAATGAATACATTTTATTTGAGGGAATAACACTGATTCTTGTGTGAGGACTAGAATTATCATTATTTAAATGTATCACTGGTAAACAAAATTGACATGGGCTATTTGTATAAAGATTCTGAAAAAGACTTCTGCAGTATAATACTGTTGAAGCAGAGGTCATTGGAATCACCCAGGTGTATTTTAACGTACAGAAGAAAATTAGGTATGGCCTTATGGCTGCATGTGGGGCCTTCCAGACCCAATATTAACTCACCAGCTGTGAAAATAGCTGGTGCAGGATCCATAAGGGAGCCTTTGATTTTTCTTTGTGTGCTGATTATACTGCTCCCCTGCAAATTAGACTAAGAAATGAATGAGGATATTGAGACAAGGGATGAGAAGCTACATTTCAAAGTGGATATTTAAAGAAAAACCTTGGGATGGAGTGACTGAAGAATGATGAATACACATTTTACAAACGTAAGTCTTTGTTTTTATAAAATGTGATTACATATTCCTGTTTCCAAAGTTACATTTTATGAAAGAAAACAGTACGTGCAACACAAAAGCTGTAATGTACAATGGTGAATTAATGCCCACAGGAGAATGAGATGATTGATGATGAATGATGAATGAGTAATTTCCACTCACACTTTTTTTTTTTTTTGACTAAGTTTTATTTGTCATATGCAGTAATATAAGTACAATACAGTGAAATGTTCTTCCCTAACAGGCCCCCCAGATTGCACATAAGAAAGAAAATTTTAAAAAAACATCACTCAAAGATATAATTAAAATTTAGAAAGTTAATAATTTTACAGTTTAAAAAGTTTAAAAGAGACTAAAGTGTCAGTAAAATGTATGCATGTGTCTGCAGACTTAAACTATTTTTTCCCAGAAGAAGTGAGTCACAGCCATCAATTTAAGGGTATTAAGACAGATAATGAACAATTTGCTTGTTCAGCTGGAAATAATTTTAACAGTAAATTGCTGCAATTGTGGATCACGTGTCCATCTTGTAAGACCTCATAACACTGTCATTTTACTTTGATTGTTGTTTCACATTAATCATCACATTAATCACTAAAGACCTGTTTTTGCAGAAAAAGACCATAAGGGCAAACACACTGCTAAGGGGCTAGACCTACAGTGTGTATAGGGTGTGGGTTGCTTGAACTCTTAAACTCAGAACCAGCTTATGTTGATTGTCAATCACTGTTCAAAGCTATGGAATTTTATACTGGAAATATTGTTTCCAAATACATAATATTATAATTCCAAATATGTAATGCTTAGATCATGTATTCCCTTTTTTTTTTTTTTTTTNCTTTTTTTTTTTTTTTTTGGAAAAACAAGTTAAGAAATCCACATGAATTTTTGATAATTAATATTTGAAGATGATCCACACTGAGTAGCTTCTGATCACCAAGCTAAATCCTGGAACCATTTACTCTAAATGTGTCATCCTCTCAAGCATCCAACAGATGGCACCATGAGCACTAATCATCATTTTATATCCTATACATTTCAAATGAAATACTAAAATAGAATGACAAGGATGCAAAAACAGCCAACCATGAATGGAATGTGAGTCTGTCAAACTTGTGAACAGCTTCACAGGTTTAGTTTTACACAAAGTGCCACACCATTTTACATGACATCACTTCAGGCTGCCTGCTCTGTCTTCTCTTTCCTGCATAAACGTCTTTACAGCACCTGTGACATCACAGGAAAAATGGAGTCAGGAGCTTGTGGTCTCCTGTTGCCACTAAAGGCATTTGTGCTACTTAAATCATAAAAGCAGCTCTGCCATAGTCATTCCCAAAGACATTTTGCTGTCACATCATTTTATGACATATTGCTTTATAGCTAATGTCCAAAGCAGAAAAGGAAACTGTTAGGATGGCTTTGTTTTAGTTTGCCTTGTATTAAGTTCCTGTTAATGGCATTAAATGCCATTTGGTGTTTAATTTTTTAGCTTTGGCTTTATTTTGTACATGACATTGAGCTTATTGCACATGCGTATTTCACCTCTGACATCTCAGCCTATTGCCTGGCCTCTGTGTGTCTACAGGTCTCTGCTGAGCACACAGAGAGACCCTGTCAAATATGCTTGGTATCCCACACTGGTCAGCCTCTCAAATGGAGCCGTTGTCCCTCTTTTTCCAATTCACAAGCCACTTTTTTGGCCTTGCTGCTTTCTCAGACAGTGGGTTAGGATGATCAGACACATCAACACTAAGGATGAGAATTTGAAAGAGGAATGTCATTGCTGACACTGCTGTCAAGAACCCCAAAAGGCAAAAGTTTTATATATGTGCGTGATTCACCAAGTTGGGTTCATTTCAGTTGCATTCAGCACAAGGCAAAATGTCTTAATTTGATCTAGAGCAAATCATCATTGTCAGTGCAATGAATGTATGGTCAACCAACCCATGTGTGCATCTACGGTATATATGTGTATTGTGGGCGGGCATGCATGTTGTGTCGAGGCAATCACAGATTATAGATGAGTTAAGTGACATTATTAGGTTGTCAGTGCTGCTTGAAATGGAAAATTCAATTTAAAAAAAAAAAATTCCTTATTCCATACTTATGATTCCATCCAAGCAGTGTTTTGAAAATCATTGTTAATGTGTTCAATAGTTTGAAGACAGTTTTAAAAAATATATATAAAATTGATGAAATTTGATTATATTTCTTTAAACATTCAATGATGCATTTTTCAAATAATTAATCATGTCCTTGATATTATTGACCTAATGGTTAATTTTCATAACAACATTGTTCAGAACTGAAATTAAATTTCAGCATTAAAAAAGTTTACTACCAGCCTACAGTCATTTTTCTATGAGGTCTGAGATACAGTAAATACTATCATAACACAGTAAAATAAGCTTTGCATTGAGCAGAATAAAGTAATCTTTCATCAGTATTTGCAAAACCATTACTTGTGTAGGCCAGTTACTTTTAAGTAGGTCATTTGCTGATTCATATGCCAGACCCAAGAGATGAGGAAAGATTATTAGCAATAAAAGTCTATGTGAAGAATTGGAGCCCAGGATAGAATCAGACATCATTCACCAATAGAGAGGAAAACTCAGGAGCTAGTTGGACCTGTTGGTGTGTGTGTGTGTGTGCGTCTTTGTGATGCAGATGGCCAAGACTTCACTATTAGACACATGGGACTCATGAGATATGATGGAATGCACTTGAGTCAGCTGTTACAACTGTTAGACCCTTCAACAGAGAAATAAGGCCAGCAGCCATAGCAGCACAAACGGACCATTTCAAGACTTTTTCAGTGTTGAATGTGGAACAATGTTTTTCTACTCTGATGGTGCATGACAGTAAATCTGGTTCTGTGCCCAATAAAATTTAGAAATACCGGTAGCTTGCAGTTCTTAGTTTTATTCACACACCACCCCTTTACCTCCATATAAGCTGCTTTAGATTTGTAGGAGTAGATAGCCATTTGGTAGGCAGACCCACTGAACAGCTCACCAGCAGCGGTAGCTACAGAAACCTTACACTGTCAAAACAAACTAAAACCCGTACGTTTCAACCGCGTGAGTGAAGGCTGGTTTGAAAGCCTGCCAGAGGAAATGTACACACATACACATGAATACATAAAGACAATGGCAGTCACAAACAAAGCTCACACACAAGGACCACCCTCCATGTTTTTTCCTCTGTGGAGATGTTCCTGCAGTCTTTCTTATATCTTTATAACTGTCACAATGATGAGATAATCAGCTGTAGACCTTTCGTAAGGGTCAGGGATCATAGTTTAGCCCGATCCTGCCCTCTGATCACCCAGACCACAGATGTTGGTGTTGATGTTTGGCTTCAAACACCAGGGTTACTCTCCATTACTGATCCCTGAACTCCACACTCAGTGCTGTGAATAAAGACAGGCAGTTCTGGTCATACAGGGCTGCTGAAGGCTATAGGCCATGTGCACAGAGTGGATTAAGTTTTTCTCCCTCCACTCAAACTTCATTATCGCCATGGGGTGGAAAAGTATTTACTTTGGCTTTGCCGGTGAGACAGAAGCTGTGTGACAGTTAGCTGGCTGGGAGCTGCAGGAAAGGGAGAGCAGAGCAAAAGGTGAAGGGGTGAAGTGGGACTTAAGGAAAGCAGTATGGCTACAGAAAGGAAACAGTCCGTTGGGGGTGGGGTTACAGAGGAGGCACAGAGGGTTTTAAATGGAAATTCATTCTGGTCTGGTGTTATGTTCTTTGTATTTCCACTTCTCATTTCCCTTTTCCTGTCTGTCTGAAAGAGGGCCTGACAAAGTGCTATAATGTGTGAATGCAGTGTGTGTTTGCTGTGTTTGTGTGTCTGTTCATGCGTAATGTAAAAAAAAAAAAAAATCATTATATGGGTAATTAATCAGATCTGAGGTGAAACCATTGATCACAAATAGTCAATCAAAAAGCAGATGTAATGTATAGTAAGCTTGAACCTACATTATCAAATATTTTAGATATCAACACTGAGTCTGAAGGTTGTAAGGCTCGCTCCAAGTGGCAAATGCTCTGAAAATTATCACAGAATTCTGTAGCTCTGTCAAGACTTTAGTCACTTTTAGCTCAATGTTTTGGTTTTACAGTCTCACATTTAGTTGCCTCTCATGATTTCTCACCAAAACATTTCCAGCAAACAAGCTCTAATAAGATGGCTGCTGCCTACCTGTGGTTGATGAAATAACTGAGAAACAAAGTGATGGGTGGAGAAGTCAAACATCTGGTAAGCGAAAGACACTGATTTTATTTATTTATTTATTTATTTAGTTTTGAGTTGTTAGATATCAAACAGTCTTATTATCTTAAATAACATAATAAACATAATCAGGTGGACAGGAATATGATTCCATTTGAATGCTGAAGTAATTGTTCATTGCTCAGGACGATTAATCATTTTATTTTGGATGTGTTGGACGCCCTCTAGTGGCCATTGATGATTTAATGCAAATTTATAGGGAATGTGTGATTTATGCAGTCCTGGTCAGACCCAGCTTTATGAAGCATAAGTCAGTGAATATGAAGGATTTCGTTACTACCCTGGTGTGAACACAAACACACATACACACACATTTGGATAAGCATTCTCTTAGGAAGTGAATGTGCTGACTTTGCCAGTCCTCACTCAGACACAGGGAAATTGCAGTGTTGTCATTAAATACTGGCACTTACAAGAAATAAAAGCAAAAGGCCATCAGGGTCATGTGATGAGGAGATAAGTACTGTGTATAGCTGCATGAATGCAAACACGTCTTCATTTCCTGGAAACTACAAAAACTTATGAAATTTTCTATGGGAAAATGTGAAATGAAAAACTTAATGAGCTGGGCTGTTCAGTTTATGAACATATGCCAGCATTAGTAATTATCAAGCAGTGTAATATCCTAAAAATATTAGAAGCATAATAAATCTTTCTGACAGCACCATTTAGATGCATCATAGCACAGATGTAGCTAATAATTAAAAATGGCTGCTTTACATTTACTTGTGACAGTAAGCTGACATGCATACCATTGGCACTGTAACCATCATTAGTGTTATTATTACACCTGTGTTCAACAAATCCAAAAAAGATCGATTCACTGGTACACGTGAGAATCACATGGAGTTTGTTGCTGCAGTGCATGATTAAAATAATCTTTAACACAAACTTAACATTAAAAAACTGTAATATAGTCTGCTGTAGTAATACTGGAAATCATATATTTATTAGTTGCTTTTTTTGCTGTTTAAAGGCCATGGTGCTGGACTAGTAAAAAAGTGGAAAATCATACTGCAATATTTTTGACGCTGTCTCCTAAATTTATTCGAGAGCTACTGTGCATCCACATTGATGGACATGACAGTCAAAAGCCCTGAAATAATTGTCGGTAATTAGCCATTTTCCATAAACGCTGCATAGAGGGGACCAGCTTTCCCGTCTAGATTATAACAGGCTCTTATGCTCAAACTGAGTGCAGACAATATTTAGGGGGAACTTTTCTTTTTTCCTTTGTTTCCAACAGAGGAAGGTCAGAGAGTGAAACCACAAAAATGAAAACAAGCTTGTATTTCTCAATCAGCAGCATGCCTTGGAGACACCAGTAAAAACTTACATCCCACATGGTCTGGAAAGGCAGTAAACAGATTCTGAATGGAACTGTGAGCAACAGGAAGGTTTCAGTAAAATAGCTGCCAAAAACTCCTTCATATTTTTCCATCATGGAACAGAAGACAATATTTATTTTCAGGATGCTTAAAAAGTCTTTGTTTTAAATATTATATAGCACTGTATTGTATCAATTATTTATTCAATGTGTGCTTGGATTTTATGCAGTGGCACAGTGTATATAATCCTGCATACTTCTTCTCCTTCTTAGTATTCTGTCTGAATTTTTGTCCAAGCACCCAACTCATCAAAACTTGTGGCCCGATTGTGATCAGTGTGCTATGACTTCACGATTCCACAGGTGTTTTTTTTTTNGGGGGGGGGGGGGAACACCAGCATTTTTGATGCAATACACATGAATGGGGAGGCAGAAAGAGGTAGACAGACAGAAAGACAGACAGACAGACAGACAGACAGGCCATAGATGATTGGTTGAGACTGCCCCACTCTACCTTCAGCTGGTGGTTTTTATAATAATTTAAAAAAAAACAAAACAAAAAACTTCAAATATTAATTTCTTTCACAGTTCTAACTTTACTGAAAATTTATACATCAAAATGTAGGAAAATATCTCCTCTCTCAGAAAATGTAAACATTTAAGTGATAACGTTAGTAGTATTTGAGCTATGGGCCTTCAAGCATGGACCTCCCATCCCATTGACATCAGTATTACAAACCTCCAAAACTTTTCAGCAGTAACTATTTCTTTGTATTTACTTGATGATTTCTCCCACAGGCTCTGCCTGTGGAAGAAATTTTTTTGCCTTTTTTGCCTAAAAAGAGTTTTTAGGCAAAAGGTGAGATTTTAGGCCTCCAGATTGATTATGGTATAAGCAATGTTTGTACTTGTGATCATCTTATTCTATGTTTTACATTATTTGTCTGTAACTTTATGTCATTGCTGAATACCTTGGCCTGGACACTCTTGAAAAATACATTTTAAATGTCATTGAGGTTCTCTTGGTTACATAAATGTTAAATAAAAAAATAAAATATACACCAGCTATTACTGTACAACTGCAAAAATATGTGATTCTGTGAAACTGCTCCAACAAAATTCTACTTACCTTCATTGATAGGATGGCAGCAGAGGTCTAAAAACCAGGAGAAATGAAACATAAAACTAAATTGGTTACATAACACTTGGAATAAGACGTATAATATGTTTTTAATTTAGGTGAACTGACCTTTTAAATATGAATCAATCCTTCATTCTGAGCAGATTTAATTAAACAAATAAGACATCAGTCAGCTGGATCAAATGCAATGATTTTTAAATGAATTTCTACAGTTATTGAGGAACATTTACATGTATAGCAGTAATACATGACATAAAATTTCATTTACAAAGTGTTTTACAACCAGTAAAATCCACTAATAATAGAAAAATATATCTAAAAGTAAATTTAACAAGTACATGAAACAATGAATTAGTAGTGACCACTATGCAATAAAGGTCACCCAAGGGTCACCAAAGGAGGAGGATAAATACTATTTGCATCTTTTGACATCAAAACAGCTCGTCTATATTAAAGAGTTGATCCTAAAAACAAAAAATAAATAAATTAATTAAAAAAATACTATTAGTTCAAGATTATTACAGTGCTTTACATAATGAAGCCTGCATGGATGTTAAAATAACTTTAAATGCAGAAGAGTAGACTGCCAGCATTCCTCATAACAGGAAGCAGAAAGCAGAAGAAAAAGAGAACGTCTTCCTGTGACTTATCACAGAGCACACACACACACACACACACACACACACACACACACACAAACACAAACAGTCCCTGTCTGCCTGGATCAAGCAGAAGTAACTCTCAAATAATTGCACAAATACGCAGGACGGAGTGACTCCATAAGACTGCCACCGAACCGTAAAAGCGCAACAATTACACTGGAACAGACAGGTCAGTTACAGAAGCTTATTCATTTATCAAATCAGCATACACAGGACATATGCATTATGTATAGATTTCATTTATGTGAAATGTATTTTGATTTTCAGATGTAAACCCTTATATGATCTTCTAAAGGAAGAGAATATAACATGAACGCCAGATATGATTATTTGAAAAAATATTCTGCAATAAATATTCTCTGGAATGAGAACGTACAGTATATTGTTTAATTTCTGCTGAGACTATGTCAGAGAGGTAGTGCTTAATTTATGAATTGCATTATATTTTTCACATCCATGTTACCGTGTCCACATCCTTTATATGTATTTATAAATATGAATCACTTTATCCTCAGGTCAGTCTAGGACTGTATACAAAACTAATACAAATAAATAATAAGACCATATGGAGAACAGCTTTCTCTTATCTTCTTTTGTCTTTTTCAGATAACTTTCTTCATGGATGGAAACACAAGTTTCGTCCTTTTCCCTGGGAATCATAGCCGCACCAATAACACTTGTTCCCGTGACAATGTTGCAAAAATGGTGGTTTTTCCTGTTCTCTACTCCATCCTCTTCGTGTTGGGCCTGTCACTGAATGCTGTGGCCATGTGGGTCTTTTTCCGCATCCCTTCACAGTCTCATTTCATCATCTACCTGAAGAATATTGTGGTAGCTGATGTCATCATGACCTTCACGTTCCCGTTTAAGGTTTGGTTAATTTTACAAATAACATATTTGATAAGTAACATGAGCGTTTGACAGTAAAATGTTAAAGACCCAATCCTGTGTTTTGCAGATTTTGTCAGATTCCAACATGGCCTCCATTGGGCTGCGTGTATTTGTGTGTCGAGTTTCCTCAGTCCTCTTCTATCTCACCATGTACATCAGCATCCTCTTCTTCGGCCTAATCAGCATTGATCGCTGCAGAAAGACCCTTAGACCCTTCAAGGGAACCAGTGCAGCCAGGTTAGCCTGTCGGAAGCTCCTCTCTGTGGGCATTTGGACCTTTCTGCTGGTTCTCTGCCTGCCTAATGTGATCCTGACACGTCAGACCCCGACCACGCCATACTTTAAGTGCAGTGACCTGAAGACAGCGGCTGGACTCTTTTGGCATGAAGTGGCAAATCATGTCTGTCAAGTTATTTTCTGGAGTAACCTGGTGACTGTGATCGTATGCTACACTCTAATCACCAAAGAGCTGTACAGTTCTTATTCCCGCACAAAGTCCTACAACACTGGAGGGACTGTAAGCGCAGGTACAAGTCAGAAGAAGCCGCACCAGGACAAAAGAAAAATCAGTGCAAATGTGTTCCTGGTTCTGGCAGTGTTCTTTGTGTGCTTTGTGCCGTTTCACTTTGCCCGTGTGCCGTACACCATGAGCCAGACCCGAGGGCTCCTTTTTGACTGTCAACTCAAACTCTTCTTTTTTCAGCTGAAGGAGAGCACCCTCTGGCTCTCATCTCTAAACTCTCTTCTAGACCCTCTCATTTACTTCTTCCTCTGTAAGTCCTTCAGGACCACTTTATTCAAAACCTTGCAGTTGCCTCCTGGGACCTGTAGTTGGCTAACAAAGAGAGGGTTGGATTCGAATACAGACAGCACTCCTCTGGGAGAATCCTCTGCCTGTATGTAGAACCAATGGACATGATGAAGGCTTTATTAATGTGATATCAGAATATGATTTATCCTCAAAGTAGGTGATTTAACATAATGTTATTACTGTCCTGCTATTGAGATTGGCTGAAATGCAGGTTCAGCCTTAAGACTGAACATTAGAGGACATGTAGCAGACATGTATTTTCTATATTTATTTGAACCTGCAATCTGTAACAGACAGACAGAATAAAATGAATTGTGACCAATTAGTAATCATGATTATGAAAAAGGTTCTAAACCTCAACTTTAGACCCTGAAAGTTAAAAAAAAAAAAAAAAAAAAAAAAANTTTTTTTTTTTTTTTTTTTTTTTTTTACTGTACACAGTTCTGTTGTTTATTGTCCTCCTGAAAGCAATCTTGAAAGTAAAATAACACAATATTGTCAGTTCTTTTTGGTTTTCATTTCTGTTCCCTTTTCTAGCCCTATACTGCCTGAGGTGTTTTTTGGGTATGCCTAAATGGCATACCCAAAAATGAAGGCTTATGAAGCTTAGCCCCAAGCTAACGTTAGTTCAGAGGCTATCTTGTGCTTTAGTTACATTTATCTCGGGATTGCGTGGTTATAAAATGTCATGCTTGGTTTCATTTTGTTCGGAAGAATCTAAGCTTTCTGTAAATATTCATGTATCTCTATTTTATTGAGAAATAGTGATTATATAAAGTTGCAAACGCGACATAGGAAGTGCTTGGACCCAGGTCTGGGCCGCTCAGGCTTTATCAGTCTAGGTAATAACATTATAAAGTTTCTGTTCTTTTTTTTTTTTTTTTNTTTTTTTTTTTTTTTTTTTTTTTTTTGTTTTGGCTTCATATCCCCTATAGATTTAAAATCAGTCTCCCATACTTTTAATTAATCCCCTGTTATCTGCTATTATTGTTTATTATGCTCAACTTAAGCATGTAAATTTTAAAGTAAAAGACCAGTAAACATGATGTGTCATATTTTATCATTACAACCAAGTAAAATGCTTCATTGCAGCATCCATGGATCACAGCAAGGTATGTTATTTGAGTCCCTTTTTCCTCACAGTATTTCACTGTCCGTGAATTTGCATCTGTCTGGTTGAAGAGTTCAACACACTTTCACTGTTAAACATCTGATGGCGTTATTGTAATCTCTCAGGCTGAACGGTGTGGTGATAAGGAGATGACCATTCCTGGTGAGTAGCTTAATATTGTATTTTGTTTTCTGACTTTTTGTATAAGCCTCTTTCTTGAGATTTGTTTGAGAAGTCAATGAGGAATCACAATGACAGTATGTATATGTATTGGACGAATAGTTTTTGATTGATAAACTAAAGAAAATGCAGAAAGTAAATGCAGTTTAAATTAAATATCTGGATGCTCTGATTAAGTCAGTCTGAACATTTCTTACCTTGAGGTCAGCTTGTGGTCTAAATTTCATTTAATTAGCTTTAATTAACTTTGCAGTTAATACAAATAATCAGATTAAAACCTAATCAGGCTTTTGCTGAAAGAGAGTGAAAAGGTCTTTAATCCAACAAAGCCACATTGTTATGTGGAGTGGGCAAGATATATCAAAATCTACTAAGGATGCAATTAGAGGAGTCCCAGCCATCAAATTTTAATTGTGTTTTATATATATTAGCTTACATTCATTAAAATCTGACAAGGACTAGCTTATTTTTTTGGTCATTGTTGATCCACATTTGTTATTTTGTTGCAGATCACTCTCATAATCCACATTGATAATCTTAGTCTGAATATAAATTACAAATTATAATTACATATTTGAATCTGCAAATGGTTCTGTATACTGAATATGATACATTGTTTGGGACTTTCCCTCTTTAAAAGTGAGACACATTGCTAAGGTGAATCTACATAAAAGCCATTAGCCCTCACTGCTTTCCATTATTAAATCAACCAATTACAAATGAGATAAAGAGAAGCAGAACCAGTTAGAGATACTTTGAAGCATTGAGTTGTAGACTGCCAAAAGGGCCACAACATCACAAAAGTTCCCATCTGCTACACAGTAATCCTTTTGTTTTTGTGAAACAAGAGGGTATGAAAACAATTCCAAAAAACTGCATTATTTATACCCTTCAGTGTCAAAACTGGAGGTGTCAGGTTCAGCAGCCAGGATGCATTCAAATGCTCCGGTCAGGCATTCAAATGTAAATCATAAAAACAAATAACTATAACTAATGATGAATGCAAAGCAGGTTCAACTGGACACACAGGAAGTATTTAGAGCAGGAGTCTCCACAGGAGTCCATTCAAATGAGTTCACTCACTTAAAGCCTCCACTTTGAAACTGGATGCTGTTTTTCTCATGTCACAAATATACAGTATATATACAGTAATTGATTGAAATGGCTTCAATGGCTGTAAGAGGCACAGACATAAAATGTTTTGCACAAAAAGTTTGGACCTACAATAAATTAGGAACAACTTTACCCAGAACTATCTGGAGTTGGAATCATGTGGTTCCTACTCAGAGTTCCTTGCTCGCATTCATACTAGGCTTCAAGTACCATGACACTTATGGAAATTAAATCAAGTGACATCTAGACTGCTAGAGCTGCATCCCACAACTCAAAGCACAAATTATTTCAACTGATAACTCCTCATCTTGAGGGATCATGCTGTAGTTTACAGTCACAAACAAACAAATCTCTCTTACCATACCATACCAGTAGCAGATGCTATCAGTGTCCCAGAATAGTATTTACTTAGATGATTGCAGCCATGATTGTTTTAGTCTAATTTCATTTTTTTTTTTTTCAAAACATTTCATTATGAGTAATTCTGAGTTNGTTTTAGTCTAATTTCATTTTTTTTTTTTTCAAAACATTTCATTATGAGTAATTCTGAGTTCTAGTAAACTCAGCAAGATCTTTTTGTTTTGCTTTGAAACAAAAAAAAATGCAAGTATTTAAAAATGACAGTTGTTCACTTGGGAAAGATTGTTTGGTCTTGCAAGCTCCACCCAGCAGTTTCTGTACCATCTACCCTGGAGTAGGAGATTAAAAAAAAAAAAAAAAAAAAAAAAAAGGTCCAGCAACAATAGTTCCTAAAGGTTCCAAAAGTGGAAGTGGCAATTTTAACTTTGCTATCTTTCATTAATGTCTCTGTATTTTTATTCCAGATTCCTTGAAGATGTCTAACAACACCTCACACCTCTCCTCAGAATGTACCCATTACAACCATGCAGCCATAAACATGGCCGTCTCTGTCCTCCTCTTCTTGTTGTTCCCCGTTGCGCTGCTGCTGAATGGAATAGCGGGCTGGGTGTCTCTGCACCTCCGGTCCACCTCCACCTTCATAGTGTACCTCAAAAACCTGGTGGCTGCTGACCTGCTTATGACTCTGGCAATCCCACTCCTGGCAGCTAGTACGCTTCCCGGAGCAGCAATCAAGTTGAAAATCTTTGCCTGTCGTTACTCTAATGTAGTATTCTACTGCTGTCTGTACACAAGTATTGCTTTAATGGGTCTTATCAGCCTAGATCGCTTCTTCAAAATTGTTAGACCATGTGGACAGGTGTTTGGACAAAACCTAATGTTCAGTCTTATAATGTCCACCTTGGTTTGGGTTGGGATATTTGGAGGTACAGCCATCCCAACCATGATTCTAACTGACCAGAGTCCTGATAATAAAACAAGAGATTTCTGTATGTCCCTGAAAGGTCCAGTTGGCCTGACTGCTCATAAGTTTGTGGTTTTATTTATGGAGATTCATTTCTGGATTGTCACTATTTTGATTGTGTTTTGCTACATCTGCATCACCCTAAAAGTGCTCAAGTCCTTCAGAAACTCTGGGAGCAACAACAGCCAGGGAAAGAAGAAAACCAAGCTGCGAGTCCTCCTGGTTCTCCTTGTGTTCTTTGTATGCTTTGTGCCTCTCCATGTGATGCGTATTCCATTCACTCAGCAAGAACTCATTGAGGATGATGTCTGCACTGAACGTTGGATGGACGTAGCCCATCACTTTGTCCTGTGGCTCTCTACCACTAATACCTGCCTGGACCCTTTTCTCTATATCTTCCTGTGCAGAGAATACAGAGAGAAACTGGTTAATATGATGAAAGTTACAGGCATCTGTACTGGGTTAAATTCAAGTGAAAAAAAAGACAATTCACAGTAGAAACATTCTGCAGCCTGAACTTCTCATTCTCAAATTTAACATGATGCTGCCCTCTATAGATGATATGAGGATTAGCATCTAATGAAGCTGAAGGTCCACTTAGATAAGAACTGGATAGAAAACACAACAAATCACTGACAAGTTTTAAAGCTAATTCCAGTGTTAATGTTGTTCAAATATACAGTACTAGGAGAACATGTTGTAAATCTTTAAGTATTTTGGTACTTGTATTTTTATCAAATAAGTGTGAAGGCTTGAGTCTGGTGTTTTTTTTACAGGGTCAACAGGCTATGTAGATATATAGTATAGGATAAATGATGTGTGGAAACAATTAGGGAAAATGAAGAATTCTTTCAATAAAATGTAAAATACACAAAATAAAAATACAGTTGAATGTGAGAAGTTTCTTTCCATTATTTTAATGTGCTATATAAAGGATGACTTTTAAGCTTATTTCACTCAAATCTTGAATCCCACTTTTATTCACAACCCTCTTCGTGAGTACTAAAATAGTGACATGTGTGTGTGTGTGTGTGTGTGTGTGTGTGTGTGTGAGAGAGAGAGAGAGAGAGAGAGAGATAGGCGTATAGGCCAAAGCAAGCATGAACCCAGCCCATCACCCTTTCCGGTCCATCACTCTCAGCCTGAAGTTCCACCTGGGTTCCATTTATGTTTACCAAAGGGTGTTTACATGTCTGCTTTGGTCTAAAGAGTTCTCTTATTTTTGCATATTTCCATAAGAAGTATCAGTCTGATCACATGTGAAATGTTGATTTGTTTGTTAGGGAAATTAACAGCATTTCTTAAACACTGAACTATCAGTAAATCCACAGACATCCATCTGTTCTCATTGTGTCTGAAAGAGTGAAAGTCAAACCATTAGCTGTAAGTTATTATCATAAGTATTCATCTCATTAGCTCTTACTGAGTTTAGACTATAAGGTTGGTTAATCTGTGATAAGAAACACTGTCATTTAATTTCTTTTTGTTAAGGGTTTTTCTTCAAAAAGGAAGGAATAATTAAAAAATTTTAACAGAGATTTTGATTGTGCACTGATCTACAGTTTGCATTTGTTTGATTATTACTGGTAGAAGCACATAATAAGCAGGTCCTATACATGGATGGTAGGATTAATCATCATGACTTTTTTTTTTTTTTTTTNTTTTTTTTTTTTTTTTTGATTATTTTAAATTAAATAGATCAAATTGAACCATGGGTAGAATGTGAGACTTGATGAATGCATTGAATGTTTGCTGAGAGATTAAAAACCAATTTGAATAAATGACAAATATTCTAAATTCAGTTTTTTGTTTTTTGGTTTTTTTTTTTGTTTTGTTTTGTTTTTTTTTTTAAAATACTGCTTTTGCTGTTGAAGTATTCTTCATTCCACAGACTGAGGGAACAAACCACATCCCTTATCTTCTGAAAGTCAAAAAGTGGAAAGTGGAAAGTTAAAGTTAATTAAAAAAAAAAAAAAAAAAAAAAAGAGCACATTTTGAAGAAATAATTTTTTGTTTTGTTTTGTTTTGTTTTGTTTTGTTTTGTTTTTTAACTTAATTTTTAACCTCAACACTACTTACAGTTTTCCTGGTAAATATGGATTCCAAATTTTTCTTCTGCAGGTGCAGTGATGACATTAAATCAGACTCATCTGGAATTTGTTCGTTACAGATCAGAGGTTTTCCCAGTTCTCTACCTCTTGATGTTCCCCGTAGCTTTGCTGCTGAATGGAGCAGCAGCCTGGGTGTCTCTGTACCTCAGATCCACCTCCACCTTCATCCTGCACCTGAAAAATCTAGTGGCTGCTGACCTTATCATGACCTTCACCATCCCATTTATAGCTGCAAGTGACATTCCAGGTGCCTCCCTCACATTACGCATACTTGCATGTCGTTATTTCAGCATCATTTTCTATAGCACGCTGTACACATGTATGTCCTTTTTGGGACTTATCAGCCTGGATCGTTTCTTCGAGATCGTCAGACCCCACAGCAAATTATTTGGCCAGAATCTGACCTTTAGAAAACTGATGTCAGCTTTAGTTTGGATGATGTTTGCAGGCACTGCTATACCAACTATAATTTTAACTAATGTAATGCCAACCAACATGACACAGATCAAAACTTGTCTGGACCTAAAAAATTTGAATGGAGTTTATTTCCATCATTGGTTAATGATTTACATGAATGGTTTCTTCTGGCTTGTCAGTGTGATTATCGTTGTTTGCTACATTTGCATCGCAAACAAAGTCATCTAGTCTTTCAGAAACTCTGGGAGCAACAACAACCAGGGCAAACAGAAGACCAAGCTATGTGTCTTCTTGGTTCTCATCGTGTTTTTTTTTTTTTTTTTTTTTTTTTGTCCTTTGGACCATATCACATCATACGGATTCCTTATACATTTCAACAAGTCAGCTATGCTGGTACCTGCTCTCAGTTAATGGGCAAACTTGCCAAGGAAATCAGCCTCTGGATGGCCACCACAAACTGAATCCACTTCTCTATGTCTTCCTGTGCAGAGAATTCAAGGAGAAACTGGTGTCTTTGATGAATGTTTGTCCATCTCATCACAGTTGTCTTCAACAGGCAAATCAGAAGGTGCTTCACCATAGAGAAGATATTGAGAGAGCTCATGAAAAATAATTTTTCATCAGATACCAGACACCTTTGTAAGCCACAAACTGAGGTCAGATGTTTCTCGAGATTTAAAATATTAATTTAAATTTTACTTATTGTTGCTCTCAGAGTTTAGATTCGGACTGTAGCTGAAGTGCCAGGAAAGATAAATGAAGATGCAATGCAAAATAAGTTGTAAAACATATTTTCAGTTTCATAGTAAATTATATACCTGTTAACTGCAGTAGTATATTTGTTGTAAAAATGTGTTTCATATATTGCAGCTGCACGTGTATGTACTGTAATTAAAATGCATGTATTGTAGACAAGAATACATTAGAACAAAGTGTTTAAAAACAAACCAAGTTATTCTATGCACATATTTCCTATATCAAGAGTGCCCTCAGCTGTGAAAAAAAAAGTGGGTTGTAAATCGACTCGGTGTGGTAATCAAGCCAAATATACTAAACGCAAAATGAATGCATTATTCTGTCGAGTGTTTCATGAGTTAGAGCTTTTAAAAACTACTTCTGGCATCAATGCATTTTCCATTAAAAGGTCATTATTTGTGCGCTCCATTTAGTGCAGTGTAGCTGAGCAAATTAAGCTCTTTAACCACAGAAGCATCTCTCAAAGATGTGCTGAGTTTGTGCTCCTGCAACTGAAACATGGACTACTGGGAAATATAAAATGTGATGAATCAGAAGTTGAAAATGAAGTTGTGATTATCTGTTTCATTGAGATTATTTATTATTAAAAATTACAGTCGGTGTGGTGAGTTGTGAAGATTGTAAGACCTTGTATGTGTTTACAGGAAAATGATTTTTGTGTAAACAACAACAACAAAAGGTTCTTGTCACGAGAAAAAACTTCACTGAGAAACTACTGGTAAACATGTGTACAAGTTCTGTTTTCCCAACAGTCATAATTCCTGGTCCACATCCAAGGAAATTCACACAGGAAATAATGTTGTGTACAGAAAAACTATTTTTGTCAAGAAAGCACAAAAGAGAATAAAACTCTATAAAGACCAAGCTTCACTGGATTTGTTTGAACTCATATACTTGTGTGGCATGGTCTACTTGGTGGCATTTACAGACATTCCACCCACACACACACACACACAGAGAGAGAGAGAGAGAGAGAGAGAGAGAGAGAGAGAGTACACTTTAATATAAAAATGTACTGGCTGATGTGCTTCCCCTATATGTTACATAAATTTTTCTTATGGTAACGGAAGTGACCTGAATCTACAAATAGATTTCATGAGAAGTCAGAAATGTTTTTTTCATCCTCACCACAGCTGTTTGTTTATCTCGCTGATTAATGCGGCTCAGTCTGGTTTACATGAAGATAGATAGATGGAGATGGGGGCCTGGTAAACTGTCAGATGGAGGGAGGGGTGGTGGCGTGCAGGAGGTCTGCAGCCTCCCGTCTAAAGCCACTGAGACTGACACGGGGGACTGGCACGGAGCAGAACAAACCTCTCAGCAGACAATTGGAACAGGAAGCAAGGAAGGAAAAGGTCTTTCACGCAGAGGAAGACTGGCAAACTCATTGGGATTGTGACAAGACAGCCATACAGTAGCTGCAGAGACCACCCATTGTAAGAGCATCAAACACACACACACACACACAAACACACACACACGGAGAGAAACACAGAGAGACTGAAACCTCCTTACATCAAATATAGTATTTCTTTAGAGTGAAACTTCTTCTTCTATTAGACTTAAAGTAACCTTAAAAAGTTTTGGACTTTGATGGGGCTTTTTCATCCGTGGGCGAGAAAGAGGAATTGGATATTTCACTTCTTGAATTTTTTTAGAAGTATTTTGGTTTCTTATTCTTCACATGCCCCAAAGGCAATAAGGATACAACAAGGAGGTAAGACTAAATCATCAGCTTTTCAAGTTTATGTTCTTTATAAAATACCACCTGGACATAAAGGCTTAATTTGTTAAACAATTTTTGTAACAGACCTAATTAACGTTAATCTGCATAGACTTAAACGGACAACGGTTAGTGAGTATATCTTGGTTGCCATAACACCTGCTGCTGCCCTGAATGTTATTCTAAGCTGTTAACTTTTTCAGTGTAAAACCAGGCAGATATAGTGATTCATGACAGAGACAGGAGTAGAATTAACAAATAGTAGTCAGGTTCAGGTCTAAACGTATTTAGTGACTCTTTATATTGTAAAAATGGTGCAGGAAGTGAACTTTTATCAATGACCTATTTTATTACAGTTTGGTCAGATCATTATTGTACAACAAAACATGATTTTAAATTAATACACTGTAGTGTTTGTGTACAAAGTGTGAAGGTAGTGGTGCCTTTAATTGCTGGATTTAAAGGACCATACAGATGAGGTTGAGCCCAATATATACAATTCGCATACATGTTACATTACTGCGAACCACTTTCCAAAACACACCACTGGAGCGCAATATTTAAGAAATGTTTTTCTCTACCTTCCAGACTTGGTTTCTGTTAATTTCAACACACTACAAAAATCAACTTGTAGAGACGTGAAACATGCATGAGATTGGTAATCAAACACAGCAGACACAACAACTATTACATTTTTTGTTGAAATTACTTAGTTTACCCAATCCAACACAGAGCTACATGGAAGACAATGCATGAGTCTGCTAGGGAGTGTAGTCCCAGGAGAAGCGAGAAATTAAAAAGACTTCTACAAATATGCATCAGTGTTAGCATGTGGACACTTAATTTTAAGGTGATTAAGGTGAGTGTATCAAATGAACATTTGATTTTGAAAGACTGGGGATTTTGCAAAACAATGCAAAAAGTTAAATATGGTTTTATGTTTTGGTGGCAGTCATGTAACACATATACGAATAGTATTTATTGGGCTCAAATTTGCAAAATTACCGGTATGGTCCTTTAAAGACAGAAAGCTACCTGATTCCTTGTACATAAAAAAAAAAGTTTTTTTGAATGTATGAATGAATGAATAACCCATGACTGGACGTATTTCATTAACGTCTAACATGTATCCACCCACCCTTCCACCCCCTGTCTTTGTTCTTTCACCCTCCTATGAAGGTCTGTCAAAGATGAACAACAGCCTGTCAAATACCTCCATCAAGTGTGTCCGGGATACCAGTGTGACAACTGTGGTTTTCCCCTGTCTGTATAGCCTCCTGTTTATAGTAGCTTTGGTGCTGAATTCCTTGGCTGCATGGATCTTCTTCAGCATCCCCAGTACTTCCACGTTTGTGGTCTTTCTAAAGAATGTGGTGAGTTGCGGCAAGTGTTTTTGAGCAGAAATTCAGATAGTATTGTTGTTGCCAGTGAGAAATTTCCAATGAACCACCAAATCCTTCAACATCAGGTAATGGCCGACTTGCTGATGACCTTGACCATCCCTGTGAGAGTCTTAAGTGATGCAGGTGTGGGATCCTGGCAGCTGCGTGCATTCTACTGCCGATACTCTGCAGTTCTCTTCTACATCACCATGTACATCAGCATCCTCTTGCTGGGTCTCATCAGCCTGGACCGCTACCTGAAGATAGTCAGACCTTTTGGGAAGTGTGCCCTGCAGCGTGTCCATGTTGGACAGATTGTAAGTGCAGCTGTCTGGATGGTGATGTTGTTGCTCACACTACCCAATGTCATTCTGAGTAACCAGACCCCACAGATCTCTGGAGGCCGGCTGAAGTGCACCTCCATGAAGAGCAAACTCGGCCTGCTCTGGCATGAGGGCTTCAACTACTTCTGTCAGGTAGCCTTTGATTACGGTCTCACCTAATCAAATGCCCCAATTTAATGCTCACTTCCAACTGATCAAATGTAGTTGTGAAGAGTGAAAATGTGCCTGAATGTTTTGTGTATTTTGTGCAGGTGGTTTTCTGGGGCACACTGGCCTTGATGGTGGTTTGCTACACATTCATCAGCAGGAAGGTGTATGAGTCATACAAGGCATCCAAAAGCAGCTCTAAAGCAGCCAGCCACAGGACAAAATCAAAGGTCTTTGTGGTTGTCGGGGTATTTTTCATCTGTTTTGCTCCCTTTCATTTCATCCGTGTGCCCTACACTCTGACCCAAACCGGAAAAACAGCCAATTATTGCAGGGCAGAGAATGCCCTCTACATCGCCAAGGAAACCACTCTGTGGCTGTCAGCTACTAATGTGTGTCTAGACCCGCTCATCTACGTGTTCCTGTGTGGGGNACTCTGTGGCTGTCAGCTACTAATGTGTGTCTAGACCCGCTCATCTACGTGTTCCTGTGTGGGGTGTTTAGGAGATGACTGACATCTACACTTTGCCATAAGATCTATACAAAAGGTGCCATGAACACGTCCACAGCAACGTCAACCCAGCTGGAAATGTCACAGATAACCCCCAGTCACAGAATGTCATATAACAGCTCACCCTAGCATCCACGGAACAAAATAAAACCAGACGCAATTTGTAACAATATGAAACTGAAACAATCTGGTCAGATTACTTGTAAATAGTTTTATCTGAGAAAGGTAGTGAAAATTCTCTAAATATTGCATAAGCATCGTGTGACAGAAAAGAGATAAACATGTACAGAGGTGGTCATAAAGTTTCATGTCAACGTTTACTTTAGTTGTAGAAGCACCAAGTTTTTTTTTGTTTTTTTTTGTTTTTGTTTTTTTTTTTNACGTTTACTTTAGTTGTAGAAGCACCAAGTTTTTTTTTGTTTTTTTTTGTTTTTGTTTTTTTTTTTAACCAACCATCCAGTTTTGAACCATGTTTGCTAAGTCATCCATTACATTTCCTTAGCTGTGTTTAATATCATTTTCCATTTCCTTCTCTCTAATCTTGTTCTAACTGCACTTTCCCTTTGGTTAAATGGAAACAGCTTGACAGCGAGTATTCTACAATGATTACTGTGTGACCAAGCACAGAAACTCATGCAGGGAACAAATGAATAATACACAATAAACACAGCTTATTACTGAAACTTATGCGCATTATAAATACAGTATTCATTTTTTTTTATGCTCACGATGCAAAGTGTTTAAATGATAAATCTGGAAAGTTTGTTGGTTATGCTGGTAAATTAAATATTCCACATCTTGTAGAATTATTTTGGGCTTCATCTATAACCAGGCTACACTGCATTTACTTCATTAGACCATTTCATCTCATCCCTGGCCTGGGTCATGCATTTCTCTCTGCTTCATGAAATTTGATCAAAATAAGTTCTAACCATTATTATCATGCACATATATGAGTTTCAGCAGCAGAGGGCAGTAGATAAAAGTTCTGGGATTGGACTGGACCATGTGTTTACAGCGTAGTGCTAAATTTAAAAGAAAGACTTATTTATTTTGGAAAATTATGTGTGCTATGCTAAAGTGATGTGACAGTGAAACAAAGCAGCCATTAAAAAAAAAGATGGCTTTAATATTCAAGGCATAAACCTCCATAAACTGTTTGCCACCATTCTAAGCAGACATGTATTTTCATGGATTTATTGTTCACATCATGCTAAATGGCAAAATACAATAATTTCTTAACAACATATATTACAACAATGAATTTATATGAATTAAAATGTAGGCTACTTCTATGTCTTAATGTAATCACTTACAGACTGCAAGACAGGCTAGCTTTTCATTGTCTTTTATTTACTGTGAGATCATTGATATGACCAGTAAAAGGTGATCTGAGGCATGTTTGATCATTATTGAAGCATTTGTTGACAAAAAAAAAAAAAAAAANAAAAAAAAAAAAAAAAAAGACTTAAAGTAAACTAATTAAAAACCCAGCAACCAACAATACCACTCAGCAATGCTGCAAACATTAAAAGTAGGTCGTGTGGTGTATTATTCACAATATTGAAGTAGTTTCTGATTAATTTTTTGAATTAAACCAGGTGAGAAAAATATAGAACTAGAATAAATTGACTTTTTCCAGCAATGCAACACCCTGGAGAAGGGTTTCAGGACATTCACAAACTGGTTCTGCAGGATTAATGTCATCTCCCACCTGATTTACGATTGTGTCTGCATGCGGGTCTGATTCATGGAATAATGAAATATGATCTTCCTCCATCCCACTCTCTGTCGACTACGACAGAGCCTGATATTTGGGCAGGAAATTAATGAGCTACAGAGCGGTCTGACTGTGACTGCAGCCAGAGGAAGAACCGTTCATCACCCTCAGATTAAATCCTCTGACAGATGACCCTGCAGTATAGTGAATTATGAGAAATTCTAAATGACATTCATGGAAATTAAACAAACCTGGGAGATAGTGTTGTTGAGCAGTATGCACAGAGACAAGTTGGGCACAGAAAAGAGCCAGACAAATAGGAGCAGTTAGTGGTGGTACCTGATAGTTTAAAATGGACTTAAACTCAAACAAGGTGGCACAGCTTGTATATGGTGGAGAAACCTGTCAAGTTTGCATGTCACCAATGCCAGTCAACAGTGGTTCATAAACTGTTTCATGTCATGAGTCCCCAGAGAGATGGGGGCTTGGGTGGCTTATACCTTTAGACTCAAGCTTTGTGACAGAAAAGTCAGTCTTATACATTATTCAGTTGTGCAAACTTCAAGTGAATGATTAAAGAATAAAGTGCTGAACAGGCATACACTTCAATACTTTAGCTGAAGTCAGAACTCAGATTTTACATAGAGTAATTCCTTTGATCTGTTGCTATTCATGAAAAATCAACCTCTTTTTTATCAAAACAACTTGAAAGGGGTCTTATAGATTGTAATTATGCATGCAGCTGAGTAAAGTAGCAGGCAGGAGAGGTTAATTTAATTCTTAAAATTGAAGCAGCTTGCAGTTTTCTCCTATGCACCTTGATTCTAAAATTAATGCAGTGTAACTTGGTCCGTGTAGCATTAGATTTTTTTTTAATTAAACATGTAACTTTACCATATCCATATTTCAAAATACTACTGTTTACTACACTGTTATTTGTCACATTATCATGCTTTAGCTGAAGTTACAAAATAATATATTATTAGCCTTTTCCTCTTAGGATTTCATAGTTTCATATAGGGGCTTTCAATAATTTTGATATCCTTAAAACAGATTTAACAAAGTTCAACCTACCTACTTTGACTTTGCATCTGTACTTTGTGAAACAAGATCATTTATTCCTGCACCTTAATTGATCAGAAGGCAATTAAAGAAGAGAACCCTATTATGTAGTACAGGAATAAACTATTTAATAGTGATAATGTCCAAATATGATTGGCTCATAAATACCTATCCCAGACTCCTGTATTAAACTGTATTTCAAGCTCTGGTGCTTTCCTTGTTTTATTAAAACCTTTGCTGAAATTTCATTAAATTAATAATAAATAAAAATAAATTTAAAATAAAATAAATAAATAAAATAAATTTCATTTTGCAGAATCTGTAACTTAATGTTGGGGGGGGGAGGCTTTTAGGGCACTTTTTCTTTTTTTTTTTGCCCCTTTCAGATTCTGACGCGCCACTGTTCCAGCGTCATTAACAAAGTTCAAGTCCCAGAAATCACAGTACGAATACAAACTGTTCCCAGAGAGCAGGAGTTAGCATAATCTTCGCCTGATTCAGAAAAACCACGTAGCTAAAGTCACGTGACTTGCCGGTCATATGATCGAGCGTTTCCGTCTTCTTCACTACCTGCAAGGCAACTTTTGCTCTCCCCGCTCCCAAACAAATGATAATGGCGGATTTTGAGGAACACCAGAATTTGTTGGGAGATGAGGACGATGAAACTGAAACTCACCGACAGACAGGACCTGGCAGACCGATGCCGGCTATCTGCGACCCGAGCACCTTATTACACCGGATCGTTGTCCTGGTGTTCATGTGCTTCCTCGGATTCGGTGAGTTAAAGAACGCGTCCTAAAGGGATAACGCGTTTGTTTTTGTGTTTTTTTTGGACACTGTAGTATAGTTTAATAAATTACATTTGGTGAATAGACAACTTGTGTTAATTTTATTCTTCTCTTATGCCATAAGGTGTTTTGTTTTGTTTTTTAGAAATATTCTTAATGAAGTTCTTCTGTTCCAGGAAGCTACTTTTGTTACGACAATCCTGCGGCACTCCAAAGACGAATCATCCAGGTAATTCAGCCTCCACTTTTATCTGTAAAAGTAAACATATACACCACGTCACTAAACCATAATCATCGATTAATAACACAGAACACAGTTAAGGATTTTTACACAGGGGAAGAAGTTCTGGGAGGTATTGTGTGTACAAAGTGAAACCTGTGATCCTGATAGTTTAAAACAGATTAACCAAATCTACATGTTTGCTGTCATTAAGTCTTTTACTCTAAGACTAACATCTTGGTTTAATGTTATGATTTACACTAGTCCAAACTGAACCAGACTCAGATCTGATGTTTTTCTTCCCTGCAGGATATGAACCTGAACACGGCTGGCTTCATGCAGCTGTATGCTTGGTACTCCTGGCCCAATGTGATTCTCTGCTTCTTTGGGGGATTCCTGCTAGATAGGGTGTTTGGCATCAGGTAGGTGGACAACTGGGTCACGCTTAGCTTGGGTTCATTGTGTATCTAGTTCAAGTGAAAGTTGTTATGTTTTACATTCTTGCACTCATGTTCAGTGCCAACTTTCATTGTTTTCTTTCTAGGCTGGGAACCATAGTCTTTTCCCTCTTTGTCTGTCTTGGGCAGGTAGGTTTGCTTTTGATGTTAGCTGTGAGAAAAGTCAACCTCTGAGAGATACTGTTACTTACAAAGCTATTTAAATCTGTTTGTTATCCAAGCATTTCTGCTTTTTTTGTGCATTTAATCATACCTTTTCCACTTCTGCACAGATAATATTTGCTACTGGAGCTTTGGTGAAGCACTTCTGGTTGATGGAAGTTGGGCGTTTTGTGTTCGGGTGAGACAACTGAAAAATTTAACATGCTCAACATCACTAATAACCAATTCTGGGCTCCTGTGTGATACTGTAAATAAATATGAAAATCTTTGGCTCTATCTAAGTGTCACTTATCGTGTGATTTGAAGGCTCCCTCTGCTCTTACTCTTCTGTCCTATGTAGAATTGGAGGAGAGTCTTTGGCTGTAGCTCAGAACACTTATGCAGTAAACTGGTTCAAAGGGAAGGAGCTCAATCTGGTGTTTGGGTTGCAGCTTAGCATGGCTCGACTGGTAAGTACATTGTGACTAGGACATGTTTATATAGTTAATGTATGTTTACGTCCATTCACATTCACACTCCTTACTCTTCCTCTTAAGGGCAGCACGGTGAACATGAACATCATGGGCTGGGTGTACGACAAAGTCACAGGCCTTGTTGGCTCTCCAGGACACACCACACTAGGAGTATCACTCATGATAGGTAGTGTGCGTGTATTCTTTTATTCTTTCTTTTTTTGGCTGGTATATATGTTTTTGTGACAAAGGAAGAGAAGAATTGAGATTGGCAAATCTTTAACAGTAAGACTCAGGTTACATATACTTTATCTCTTGGTGTCTGCCAGAGATACTAGATCCTTTTTCTGTAACTAATGTTCTCAGATAACACAGGCAACACAGAGACAGTGAGAAGTGTTAGAGAGAAGTAAAAGTGCTGTTAGCTGTCTTTGATGAATCACAGTGGTAGAAGAAGTGTCACTTCTTGTAATTTTCTCCAGTTACTTCTTGGTTTTGTGCTTTTAGCTTGTGCTTGCTGTTTTCTTTTGCATTCTGGCTGCACTATTAAAAAACAAATCTACAGTTTTGTCCATGAATAATGAACACTAGAATAAATCAATAGAACATCAGGCTTCCTAGTTTGCACTAATTGGTAATTATATCACCAAAGTATAACTGAGACTTCCTATTTCTTTCTCTTTTTTTTTTTTTTTTTTTTAGCTTTTTTTGCTTTTGTCATTCATTTTCCTCTTGTTTTCTTTCTTTAGCTGCAGTAACCTGTCTGTTCTCTCTGACCTGTGCCTTGGTGTTGGGTTTCCTTGACAGAAGAGCACAGAGGATCCTGCACAAGGAGCAAGGCCAAACAGGTGATATATTCTTACATTATCTCCTCTCCTGTTGTTTTCTGTTTTTCCCCTTTGACACAAACCTGTCAAATACTAGAATGCTGGAAGGCCATGTTGTGTTTTTGTTGTTATCTGCCTGAACTTAACATTTGGGCTGGAATAATCACAGATTTCTCTTTCTCAAGGATAGTGGTGAGAGTTCAGTTCAGTATGTGGCACATTGATAAACTTTCCCTACAGGGATATTGACTTGTTTTTGTCTGAGAAGCAGCACTCTTCCAGATCCACTGAACAACTTTTTGCTCTTTGTCACAGTTGTTAAATAAATATACCCTCAACTCTGCATTAGGTGAAGTGGTCAAGCTGACAGACGTGAAGGACTTCCCTCTCCCCCTGTGGCTCATCTTCATCGTCTGTGTGGGTTACTATGTGGCTGTTTTCCCCTTTATTGGACTGGGACAGTGAGTATTGTGTCAGTTTTCTTCAGTGGTCCTGGCATGTCCTTATAGTCTGTCAGGATACAGCTTGGCTGTTTAAAGGAACATACCAGAGATCGTGCATGGTTGTGGTCAATATATACAATCCATATACACATTACTTTGCTGACAACCATTTCCCAAAATATACTCCTTCAGCGGTAAATTTTTTTCCTATCTTTTTTTTCCCTATCATCTTCAGTTCATTCCAGTACACTATTAAAATCAACTTGTAGAGACTTGAAACATGCTTGAGACACGTAATCCATCACAGTGGACAAGATGTCTATTTGGGTTTTTTTTGCCGATCCAACATGGAGCTGGACGGAGCACAATGTATTTCTCAGGAAATATAGTCCCAGGAGAAAACGGCGTTTACAAAGGAATTGAAATGACTGTGCCTTCTAATTGTGCATAAGTGTTAGAAGGTGAAACATTGAATTTTAAGGTGGGTGTATCACCTCAACATTTGATTTTGAAAGGTTAGGGGATTTGAAAAATAACAGGAAAAATAAAATACAGTTTTATATTTTTGAAATTCGTTGTCAGTAACATGTATGTTGGTTGTGTGTATTGGGCTCAAACATGCACAATTGCCGGTATGGTCCTTTAAGTGCCTAACAAAACAAACAAACAAAAAAACACTTGCTTGGTATTGATCCTTGAATAAAAGAAGAATTGGATTTTCCCCCAAACAACAAGGTGTAATCCTTAAAACGTATAGGAGGAATAAAGGAAATAATCTCAATAAATTCGTAATAATAAGCCTGAGTCTGAAAGATTTAACAGTGGAACCTTACATGGCTTTGTTTTCATCAAACCCCAAATGGTGGGAGAGGGAATGAGGGAGTGAGAAAAGGAGATGAGATTGAAAAATGGGTCGTCAGAGAAAGAAAGCAGCTGAAGCTATCACAAGCCACATTTCCTTCAGTGAAAGGCTCTCTAATCACTTAGCAACTGACATGGTTTTTCCACCCAGGACCAATGCTTACAGAGCAAATAGCTCTTATGCAAATGGAGGAGAAAACAGTGTGTGCAGTGCTGACCTACTGCTACAGGAGTCAACTCCATATTTCCTCTCCTGGTGGTCACATCAATGTAAAGGCTTTGCAGCAATCTGCAGTGTGTGTTTGTGAAGCCAACACTGTTTCTCCCTCTCATCTGTCCTTTTAATTCCAGGGTGTTCTTCATTGAAAAATTCGGCTTTACCCCAACTGAAGCCAGAGCCGTCAACAGGTAACTCAGATTACGATTTAGGAAAAACACCATAAAAGATGCTGCGTTTGTGGAGCCTTTTTCTTACCCTTTCTGGTAATATATATAGTAGGGTCCAAAAGTCTGAGACCACTGTGAAGGTGCTTCTATTTTGCATTGTTTTTTAATTTAGACAAGATTATTTCATTAAAGATGATATCATCTTAACAATTTGAGTGAAAAGTTGAATCTTTGAAAACTGTACATGAACTTCAGAATATTTTAGTATTTGGTATGCCCCCCTTTACCTTTAATGACTGCATGCACTGAGCTGGCATGGACTCCACAAGTTTGTGCAAGACCTGATGAGCCAAGTTATTCCAGCATGATTTGACAATGTTCCAAAGAGCTTCTTGTGATGTCAGACTTTCTGATTATTTCCAGATTTACATGGAAAACATCTCAGATTTTTCGATGTGGTCTCAGACTTTTGGACCCTATATATTTTATTCTCATAAAGCACTGGCTAAATTACATTTTCAGCAACAAAGTAGATTAATAGTTGAAAATGTTCAACCACCTGAAGCTGTTAAAATATTGGAAGACTCTTAAAAAAGGTCATGTGACAGAAATTGGCATCACACATTTAGCACCTGACTTTCCTCTTCTCCGATTTATCATTAAACAAGCTGAAACTGCATGATATGATCATGATCATTTCATTTCTGTCCTAACAATCCAACATAGTTGATGATCATGACTACTTTTATCTGTGGCTCAGTTGGAAGTTTTGGTTTTGATCCTTTAACACTCCCCCCACCTCACCCCAAGGGGATGAGGGTCCATGGTGACCTGGTGGACTGTGATTTGTGGGCAAGTGCAAGACTCAGACTTTCCATGATATTGAAAATCCCCATGGCAAACTTGGGGTTATAATTGGTCTTTATATTGTTATTTTTAATTTTGTTCCTTTAAAAAAAACAAAAAAAAACCCAATGGTAATTGGTTAATTTTGTGCATATTTAAGATCTGGAACTTTTTCCACCAATTTTCAGCAATGATTCAGGGAAAAATCTGTCATTTAAAGGCAGGATTACCAATTTACCCCTTGATGTGTGCCTCAATAGACTAGAACGCAATGAAGGCATCTGCTCTGGGCATTTCCAAATAAGCAGTTTGGGAAACATAGGACATAAGGTAGATGGAGCAGATTGAGACAGAAGTGTTCCATAAAAAGGTAGATTTCTTTGCTCACTGCTTAAATAGTATCATAGTTTTATTGAGATTATTGTGGATTTCTCCCTTCAAAGATTAATGTTCTATACTTATCTTTTCAGTACTTAGCCTCCCTGTTCCACCCTTTAATTTCTCTACTTCTTCTTTTATCTCCTTTCATCCCTTCACTCCATCTGTCTCTCTCTCTCTCCCCCTCCCAGTATTGTGTATATTATCTCAGCTCCTGCTTCTCCAATCCTGGGCTTTTTGGTTGATAAAACAGGAAGGAACGTGGTTTGGGTAATTTGTGCTGTGCTCTCCACACTCGCCGCTCACATGATGCTGGCCTTTACCTTCTGGAACCCCTGGATCGCCATGGTAATGCCATCTGTCCAAACTAAGTATATTTTTTAAAAATGTTCATATTCTGAAACTACTGTCAAGTTTGGCACTGGCCAAACACCAGTACACACACTGTGGCTTCAGGCTGTTTCTTTAACGGACACAGTAAAATTGGGATTAGAAACAACCTTCAAGTTCCTCAAAACACAAAATGATCATAAAGTCATACAAACATTAGTTTAATGCTGTTGAGGTAAATTGACAACTGTGGCCAAAGAAAAACTGCAAATTCATTTGGACTAAACTGCCAACCTTAGTCTGTTAGGATAATAAAAATCTCTGTCTTCTCCTGGGACTATATTTCCTGGCGGAGAAATACATGCAGCTCTGTGTTGAATCAGTTAAAGTTTTTTGACAAAAAAAAATGAACAGGCATAGTGCTTGCTGTGATGGATTACTTATTTGAAGCATGTTTCGAGTCTCTACAAGTTGATTTTTATAGCATACTGGAATGGAATGAAATGACACCAATGGCAGTCTCTAAGGAAGGAAAAAAAATGTTAAATGTCCTGCTCCAGTAGTATATTTTATGAAATGGTTGTCAGTAACGTAACATATGAGCAGGTTGTATATATTGTGCTCAAACATGCAATATCGCCGGTATTGAGAGTATGAATGTGCTTGATTGTGTTTCAGTCGCTGTTGGGCGTCTCCTACTCCTTACTGGCCTGCGCTCTGTGGCCCATGGTGGCCTTTGTGGTGCCGGAGCATCAGCTGGGGACAGCCTATGGCTTGTATGTACCCATAATAGCTTTTTTTTTTTGTTTGTCAGCAATTAATTATTATTGTTGTTTGGTTAACCATGATGTTGATGATCTTCTGCCTTCATCCCGCAGCATGCAGTCAATTCAGAACCTGGGGCTTGCTCTGATTGCTATGGCAGCAGGAGTCATCTTAGACAACAGAGGATACCTGGTGTTAGAAGTCTTTTTCTGCGTCTGCATTTGCAGTTAGTATAGTATTATTTCTGTTTCTGTATCTATTTGTGTGTGCATCTTTATAAGAATAGATTAATTCAAGATCCTCTTAGGTCAAGCAGCCATTATAGGATAGGATTAGTTCCCGGTGATTTTTCAGGATAATCCTTCGAGTGGTCGTCAGCAGCCTGAGCTCACAGGATGTCTGGGAAATCCAGATTGTTTACATAGATGATTCATATTTTCTCTGTGATGCTTCGTTATTCTTATCCAAGCATCTCTGCCATCTTCTCTTTACTTCCACTCTCCCTACTAAACATAGTTAGCTCATGATACACAATACAGGATTCAGAGTGGAGATTACACCCAAGCCAAATTTTGATTGATTGGATTTTTTTTAGCGAGTACATTTAACTGTAGTTATATTGCATGCCTTTATTACATGCTATTCTTGACTTTAAATGAATCTTCTAGTGCATGAATTGGTTCAGTGTCAAGACAACAATGATAGCTGGATGTGAAATGTCTTCTTGTGGGCCTTTAGTTTAAGATGTCATCAGCGTCTCTTCTCACACCTTCTTTTTCTTTCAGTTGCTCTGATGGCAGTGGTGACGTTATACTTTGTGGATTATCTCAGAGGTAAGAGAAAACACTGGAGTCAGTCGCAGTCAAGTGTGTGTTTATTATTCCACCAGGCTTTGAATCTTCCCACTGCTCCACATATCTGCCTCTTCTATGCTTTTTCTCTCCATATTGACTCACATTTTCCTTCCGTTTCATATCTAACAGCATTCTATTCTGTCAGTTTTAACACATCACTGTCTTTGTTTGTACTTCTGTGCAGGCTGCTTGTAACGATGCAATTTCCCTTCAGGGATTAATAAAGTGTTTATTTATCTTATCTGTCTATCTCTATCTTAACCACCACACCACCCAGGAGAGTTGTAGCGGTATACTTGGCTCATGAGATACAATACACTTTAAGATCTAAATGAAATAAATTGACTATAGTGGATGCCTCATTAATTTCTCCTTAGGCATTATACGTAAAAACAATGTTTTCAAGGTTCATCATTTCTTTTTTTTAATATAGTGACAAGAAAATTAAATGAAAAAAAAAATCAGTCTTTTTTTTTTACAAGCAAATCTATCTGCACTAAAGGATAACAGCAAGTGAGAATGAAGATAAAGGGCTAACATTCATTTAAACAGCTTTGTTTCCCAAGACCCAGGAGATCAACATTTTCAGGCATTTTCATTTGAGACCTCTGATGGTTCACAATGTTAATTTATGTATTTTAATTATGCGCTCTGGCATTTATTGTACATAGATTAAAAAAAACATTCACACCTTTGGGAGGCAATTTATTAAAATGTCTTCAGATTTATTAGCTAGATTTATTTATTGTCGCATTATTGCATTATGAAATATAATGCATTTCTATTTTACACCTCTCTCTTCTTACATCTCTGCCTCTCCCCTTTCTTTTTTTTTTCCAGGAGGAGAGTTGAACCGGTCAGCCTCGAGCAGAGCCAAACTTCAGAAAGAAGCCACTTCAGACGCAGAGTGAGTAATCTTGACCTTTCACCCTCCATCCTCCACCAACTTACCCATCAATAAACAAGTGTCTCAGTCAGATGAACACCCACTCATCTTTCATAACCAAGTGGCACGTACACATATTTTGGATAGGAATAATATTCATCATAATAACTTACTCAGGGTGTATTCTTAGCTGAATCTGCCATTTTCAGCTCCTGAAATCATGATATTTCCTCTCTTGTTTTCTTGACAGTAAATAATCAACCATCTAACAGTTTGATTTTCAGTGTGGTATTTATAGTCAAAGTCATTTTCTATGTTGACTCTTCAGTGAAATTTTTATGGTTCTGTCCTTTGGTCTCACTTATCCACATGACTCTTAATGCTGATTAACCACACTATTCTCACTCATCTTCAGCTTATTGCCTTTACCCTAAATTGCTGAGTGCAAAAATACAAAAGGCCATGAACTGATGAATGCTTTGAATTATAAAGGACCATACCAGCGATAGCACATGCTTTAGCTCAATATAGCCAACCTGCATATAAGTTAGTGACAGCCATTTCCCAAAATATTCTACTGAAGCGGTAAATTTTAGCGCTTTTTTTTTCCCTACCTTCTTGACTGCCACTGGTTTCATCTCATTCCAGTACGTTATTAAATGCTATTAAAAAATTAAGACTATTAAGTTTTTTTGTCAACATAACTTTATTTAACTGGTCCAGCACAGAGTTGCAAAAAAGAAAATGCATGTTTGCCCCAGGAAATGTAGTACCAGGAGAAGCCGGCTTTTACCAAGCAATTAAAATGACCCTACCTTCTTTAATCGTGCATACGTAGGTGTTAGAAGGCCAAACATAGAATTTGAAGGTGGGTGTGTCACCTAACATCTGATTTTTGAAAGATTAGGGGATTTGGAAAAATGACAGGAAAACTAAAATATGGTTTTATGTTTTGGAAATTGCTGTAACGTAACATGCATGCATGTTGTTTTTATTGGGTTTAAACATGCAAACTCGCTGGTATGGTCCTTTAAGAAGAGCTGAATGCCATTCATGAATTAACTGCCTGAGAGTAGCTCTTTCATATGATTTTCTGGAGTTTCTTTGCATCTTATATCCAGTGCTTCTAACTCCCAAATTTAAAATTATGTAACTAAATGATATTATGACAACATTATTAAAATGTGACTCAGTAAGTTGTTCACCCTATTTCCCAGAGTTGATTATAAGATGTTCCTTACCAGTTTTTAGCTGTTTTTTTCCCAGATGATGATGATGATGATGATAACTGTGAGAGAACAACAGCAGGCTGCACTGTCCCCCCCAGAGCTGTCAATCAACTGCCATGGGGCCGGACTCCACCACTGACTCCATCCAGTGCTGTCATGTGTGACTCCTCCCACCACAATAGACTGTCAGACATGGTTATTGCATAACTCTGTATTAATAGGATTTTATTCCCTTCAACACACTGACAGACGACAAATCCCAGCTCAGATACCAGTTAATCTGTTTTACTGACTCAGATTTCAGCTTGATGCGTTTTTACTCTGTTGAAGTTGCACAAAAAAAAAAAAGACTTGAAAGTTTTTTAAAATATTTTAAATATCTCAGTTGACCAGCAAATGATTAGAATCCTGTGGACATGGGCTTATAGCTCTGATAAAGTAAAATGCTTTTGATTATACGCAAATGCAAACATAGGATTTCTAAAATAATTATCTTATGTTTTATATGTATATAGCGGTAATTTTGGCAATGTTTTGTATGGTTTTAATAGATTTTACGTTATGTAAATGATTTTCTGCAGGAGTCTGTTAGTTGTATTATTGCAGACTACAGAGCAATCAATTTATGCATATCATTTGTCAGCATTCACAATAATTGCCAACCAATACATCTGTGTGAGTGAATATATTCAGTTTTAATCATATGCATCATTGACCATTTATGGTGGTAATCTCAGAAAGCGCATACTGATTGTTTAAATCTTTATTGCTCAATTCTTTAATTTCTGTAATTCCTTTTTTTCCTCTGTGCTCATTGTAAAAATGTATTTTCTGTCACATCATCAAGCCTTACATAACCACAAGAAAAAGATTTTTGACTGAGCTCATATAATGACATTCAGTGTTTAAAAAAATATAATGACATTCAGTGCTTTAAAAAATTTAAGTTTATTAGTTTAGTCAAACTAATAAACTATTTTATTAGTTTGACCTTTTTATAGAATCAGTTCCACATCTAAGTTATATTTTGCACATTAGTCAAGCTCAGGAAAAATTTGCCAAAAGCAACTTACTCAAATTGTCAAAATACTCTTTCAGTCTGNAAGCTCAGGAAAAATTTGCCAAAAGCAACTTACTCAAATTGTCAAAATACTCTTTCAGTCTGCTTCACTTTTACCGCTCTAGTAATCTGGCAGCTGTTTATCTCTGTGTTGTTATCACGGACTCAATCTGTGGAAGACAAACTTTCACTACCTCAGTTTAGCAAATTATTCTTCAGAAACGCATAAAAGAGTNTGTGGAAGACAAACTTTCACTACCTCAGTTTAGCAAATTATTCTTCAGAAACGCATAAAAGAGTTCACTAAACTCAAGAAAAAGGTCAGTAGCAGAAGGATAAACTGTTGAGAAGGTGAATGCTTGTTGGAAAGACATTTGAATGATTACAATCAGAAAAATTTTACTACGTTTTTACTTTTCTTACTCATTTGCACTATATGTTGTTGTTGTGACTGCAGTGCAGTTGATGCTTTGATGAGGAGGTTTGAAACCAACTACTAAGTGTTCAGAGCCCAAAAGTCCTTATCAAACAAAGTGACAATGGAAGGAAAGTCAGCTGGACATTGAAGTCTTTTGTTTGAGCTTCAGGACATTTGGTGCCTGATTGTTTGTGGAACAATGACATTAAACACAAGTGTTTAAGACATTTGCATTTTCTGTGATTTCATCACTTTTTTTGCTACAGTAGCTTTTTGTTCCAACACTTTTGGTGGTTAGTCATTTTCTCAGTCTTTTGTCACAGACTGTTGTTGATTAATACTACTGGTAATATTTACATAACTGTTATCCTATTAGTGTTTTCTTCAGAGATGATAAAGATGATGAAATTATCTTTACAGGATTAAGAGGCAGACCGGTAAGATGACAGAGAGTGAGCTTCCTAAATTAAAACCCATGTCTGCTTTTGGCTTAGGCAATCGTTACCTGTCCAGGCTGGGGCACTCAGGTACGCACGCGCACACACACACAAAACTCTCATGAATCATGGAGTGACTGCTTGATTAAATGTGGTTCAAACAAATCCCTTCATTAATTCGCTCAGCCTCTAATCTTGACACTGGCAATATATAAGGATTTTTAATCGAGGGCCAGGACGTTGGATTTACTGGTGCACCATATTATTAAACACAAATAACTCTTGTGCTACCACGACTGATCTTTTTTTCCCCCCACCTTGAGTTAATCTTTCTTTTCCTCTCTATTCTCAGCACCCAGATCACTGTTCTACCCATCTGTCATCACTTGCCTGCAGGAGCGTTAGAGGTGATGCTCTTCATTCTGCTTTCTGCTCTTACAAGGAAGAAGTAAAAGGAGGTGCTTTCCAAGTGTCCTTTCATTGCCCGACTGTTATTCTGGGTATTTATACTGGTAACGTCTCTTGAGAAGTTAGATTTTTTTGATGATTTTTGTGACTTTAACTACAGAACTTATTTTTTTTTTTTATGGCTTTAATTAGTTCTTCCTTACTGTAGGATATTGTACCATGGGTAACCACAGTATGATTTATTTTCATATTGCTGCATTCAAGTGCCTAGATGCTACAGTGCCCTCCACAATATATTGGCAACCTTGGTAATTAAAAGCAAAATGCATTTCTCTTTTATTTACCAAGGCTGACAATATTTGTGGAGAGATTATTTCTTGGTCTGAGACTCAACCCTTTGGAGGCGACAGAGGGCACCAATTTGCTCGTTTTTTTTTTTTTTTTTTTTGTTTTTTTATGTCACGCCGGGGTATATCACCGTTTTTACAGCCTTACAAAGTGTTTTTAATTTATTTATTTATTTATTATTTTTTATAGCATATTTGTTACCTTTGCTGATTCCACCAATTTCAACAGTAAATCACAGGCTACAAGAGTTTCACAAACAGGGACTTATGTTTGTATTACTTGTTGGATATTGATAAAGATTTATTTCAGTATTTAAATAAAATAAGTTATTAAATATAGCATGTTGACCACGTTTTTGGAAAGGGCAGTTGACTTGTAACAACCATCAGTGATGGATTCTCTCTACCCTCCCGACCTGTTGGTGCTGCCTGCACCCAGCACGAACACGGCGGGCTGGACCCTCTTGTTTCTCCGCAGCCAGGCCCGTAGCATCCTGCGGTGGCGATCAGAGCCCCAAAAGTAGAGGATGGGGTTTACGCAGCAGTTGAGACTGACAACAGGATCCCAGACTTTGAAACAGATCAGAGTGACGTCCAGAACACGACAGTTGTCCGCCATGTAGACCCTGACAAACAAGTACACAGTCCGAGCAACATGGTAAGGCACAAAACACAACACGAACAGAAGGCACACTATTAGGAGAGTGCGCAGCGACTTGTTGCGCATCCGAGCTGTCCTGGCGTGAAAAATGCTCGTGGCCTGGCAAAGAAGCACTTTTATCATGGAACAGTAACAGATGACTACAACTAGAAATGGTATCAGAAAACCAACTATGGCCAAAAACATCCCATAAGGGAAATAAATATTAAATTGTCCCGGGTTGGTCATTTCAAAACATACAGTCTCGTTATTGATGAAACCCGTGTGCGCAAAGACCAACGTTGGAAATAGCTCAACCGTCACCACGATCCAAACCGAGCCTGAAGCAAACAAAGCCAGTTTTTTGGCCCTGAGGCGCACGGCGCTGATGGGGAAGCAGACTCCGAGGAAACGGTGCACGCTGACGCAGGTGAGGAACATCATGCTGCAGTGGAGGTTCAGAAAAAAGAAAAACCTGACTGCTTTGCAGATGACATTGCCGAAGGGCCACCTGCTTTTCATGGCATTGCTGATGATGAGCGGGGGCAAAGCCAGCACGTAGAAGAGATCTGCCACTGCCAGGTTGGTCAGGTAGATGACGGTGCTGCTCCAGCTGCGAGTCTGACAACACACCGACCACAGCAGGGCCCCGTTTAAGGGCAGGCCCAGCAGGAACACAAGGCTGTAGGTCACCGGTAGAAGGATGGTTTTGTAGTAATTCGTCACGGGACACAGGTGGAAATCCTCCATTCAAAGAGTCAGGCGTAGCACCCTCAGATGATAAATTTGGGGCCAACACGAGTTAAGGACTCCGTTCCCTCTACCTCACCAATCTATTTAACCAGTGCTGCGTAAAAAAAAAAAACAGAGGACTTACGCTTGCTTACAAAATTGCTTACTGCAGATGTTTGTTCAGTTGTGCGTTTCTTCTGTTCCCAGCCCGCACCTGTGCAGTGTAAACGATTATCATGGCATATCTAGGATTTGAGCAAATAGATTGGCACAGCATGCGTCATTTCACAGGTTTGATATGATGGGCTGAGATACTGTAGCATGCGACTCTCCTTCTTCAGAGAGAAGGCACGCAGAATCATTGGAGCAGTAATTAATGCTCTGATTAAAGTCGATTCACAAATATATGACACTGCGAACACGCGCGGCGGGCGCTGCGCTGTATAAAACGCGCACAGGCTCAGCATCCCATTGGCTGCGAGAATTTTCCAAGTCTAGTCTCTCTCCGGCTCTCAAAGTGTTCACTTCACTGTCTGACCGTGGACACACACACACACAGAAAGAGAGAGAGACCACCATGCTGAAGAACGGCACATACAGGTTAGTCTCATTTATATCAGCGCACTGATTTTAGGTATAAATGTGTGTCAATAATATTTATCCAGGATAAGTTATGAGCTCATGCACGATTGCCTCGGCGTGCACGGCGTGATGAAATCCGTAAAACGGTGCTGTCACTAGCCGGGCTGTTCTTGAATGCAGTCGGTTAACCTGCTAAAGCCTTAATCTTTTGTCGTATCCAGGGAGTTTTGGTGTGTAACTTCTTTGGTGTCCTTCCAGAAACATGAATCAGGGAGAGGAGGTGAGGCTGCGCAGCGGGAGTCTGGCTCGGGAGAGGAAACACCTTGCTCTGTGCATTAATAACCAGGTAAGATTTAAGTAAACCAGCAGTCTTGTTGCCTTATTCAGTCTCTAAACAATTAGTAGTGACTGAACAGAAGTGTGTGATAGAAATCCCTTTGCTTCCGCTCGTCCTGCTCCTCCTCCTCCTCCTCCTCCTCCTCCTCCTTTGGCAGGGATCATTTAATAGGTGATGTAATTCACTTTCTGATCAGTTTCAGAAGCGGTAAGTTGCAGTAGCAAAGCCTCTCCTAAGGGGAAAAAAAAGAAGCAAATGGATCATGCATGTTTTACTTTAAACGAGGACTATGATTCTCTGAAATATGACAGTGTTCCTGCAACTAAAATCTCTATAGTTGTTAATAGTTGGCCACAGACAGCTAAAGCAGAGACTGTCAGCACCATGAACAGCTCAACCAATTACTATTCTAATTGCAAGTATTACATCTCTCTCTCTCTCTCTCTCTCTCTCTCTCTCTCTCTCTCATATCCACCCATTCAGACGGTAGATTGGTTGCATTCCATTTCTTTGGGAAATAGCTTTTTTTGTGTTGGCTTGGGGCCACTTAAAGATTTTTGTCATGGCAGCAGCTGAAAAGGTCTCATTAATACCACATACCCTCCACTTTAAATGGCTCCCTCTTCAGCACGGAATGCTAAGAACATAATTGAACTCCTTTGCCGTTTGACTTTCTTGTAAAGCTTATGTATGGGGTTTTGTATGTTTTGAGTTGGTTTTAGATGACCACTTGTTGTAATTGATTTCCTGATGTAATAGGATTTGTTAGAATCATCTGTTATAAAGGAATAAAAGGCTTTTCTTTGTGAGTCTGGATGAGTGTAGGTGCAGGACTTCACCTGGTTGTATTGAGCTTCTGAATATTTAATGTCAGTGATGTAGTGTTGCGCATTATCGGTGACGGGGATATTGAGCGCATGTGTACTGAAAGCACTGTTCCATCACAGCATTCGACTTACTCTGCAATATATTATGATGGTGCAACACACACACATACTTTCATTCACTGTGTGTCCCCCTAAACTTTCTCCAGAATTTTCCAGTCAGTTTCTAGCCGGTGCTGCACCACCTGACAGTTCAATTTCATTATTGCTCTCCAAAAATTACACTTCCAAATTGAAACTGTGAGACACCAAGTGAGAAGAGGTTCATAAGACAGCTGAGGGGAGACAGTGGTGAGGATGTGGAGAATCTCGGTGATGGACTAACCAGTAATTGGCATGTGAAATATGAGTGAGGATAGAAATACAGGTTATTGGATATGGAGGCTGCTTCGCTTGCTGTGTCTGTCTGAGTGATTCAGATTCATTGTCGAGGCGTGAACCCCCTGAGAAACACATTAATCTATCCAGCTATTACCCTGTAATCAATGGGACAGCTGAATTTTACGGCCACGGGCCTGTGTTGTTAACCATTTTACACAGAGCTTATTTAAACAGCATGCCAAATGGAGGGGGGGGGTCACATTTAATGGAGTTAAGCATGAAATATATACCACAGGTGACATTGTTGACTAAGCACTTACCGTAGGAATCTTGGAATCATTCATCTACATTATGTATAAAGCCCTTTGTCACTCCTTGCTAATTTACTTAACGCCTTTGATAAATTAGCCACCTTGATCTGAACAGATGTGCTTAAGCGTGGCTGGAAAAGCCATTCAACATATGTAGGTGTCACTCAGAAGCACAACCAGAGGCAGCATCAGTTCAACTACACCAAGCACAGGAGTCAGACGCAGATATGGAGTCATGTCATACAGATGGATGTGTAGTACAGTGGGAGTGTGATGCCAGGGAAGGGAGTCATATTTCAGAAGTGCATTATCATCTTTCCCACTGGGACAGAGCTCTGCTGAGTGCTGTTTGCAGCCGTTCATTCAAAGGCTCTGCGATTGAGTCGTAATAACCTGCACAGCAGCAGCGAGATGAGCCTGCACACTGACAGATAGGTGTCTCTCTGCCTGCAATGGTCATATAACTAGGAAATGTATCCTCTGTGTGTGTGTCTGTATGTGCACATTTGTCCTTTAGCTCTCCACACTGTCATGCACAACACAAAATGCCTCCAGTATTTTAAGTACACATAACTCCCCAAAATCATACACACTCTCTCCTCCTCTCCGCCTATTTCTATAGTCATTTTTATCCCATCCCATTACCATGTCTTAGAAGGCTGGTTTTGCCTAAATGAGTGGTCTTAGGCTTTGATCACTGGTTTGCCATTGTTGGGCATGCATGTGTGTATGTGCATGTGTATGCTCTCACTCCTTCCCTCTCTCACCATATGTTAACCATAGTGGCTCTCTATTGGTTAATAGTAGCAGGTGGAAAAGTCCCAAATGCTCCATTTTGCATTTTGATAGACTATACGATCATTTTCTCACTCTCACACCTCCTTCATCTCCCCCCCACCACCACCACCACCGCCTCCATACTTCACTGAACGTGTTTGCCTTCTCTGTCTCTCCCATTTGCCTTTCCCTCATTATTTGTCCTTATTGCACATCCAATCCCCAGCAACTCTTTAACTGTTCAGTATCTTTATTGCTGCATAATCGTACATTGCCGTATTTGTCTACATGTGATAAACTGGTTAATTACTGATATGAAATTAGCATTATCTATGCATATAATCCTCCTTGGTGTCACTTATCCATATCTGTGTAACGTGGGTCAGTTTACGCTACCTGCTCCAGCCAGGTATTGATGGGTATGTAACTGCAGCGGTCTGGGTATTGTGAGATTTTATAGGTCTTTACACACTGTTATATGATCACTATGAGTCTGCAGCTCTGTCACATTCTCTTTCACTGCAGTCTCAGTCAATAAAAGTTTATCATTTTGTTTCTGTGTCAATTTATGTCTCTAAATCTGAGTGACTATGTTTCTCTCTCCTGCTTTTGTGTGCCCACCTCCTTCCTTAAATAGGTTTTAAATAATAATGAGTGAAATATACATAAATCCACCCATTTCCTGCAATTGAAAGTACTTGTTCTACCCTGTAGCCGCAACACTAAGAGTCATATAATCATATGATTGTATCAATCACACCTACATCTTTCTCTCTCTCTCAATGGTCTCTTTCCTTACTCAGGAAAAAGAGTAAGTGTTGACTTCCATATTACTCCTTGCACGCACTGTGCATATAAATTGATTTCCGATGTTGCTATTAACAGGCATGTATATGGGTACAGCTCTTATCCTGATTGGATATTTCCCTGGGCTGATCGCCTAGTCGAGCTGCGGCTAAGCAGCCAATAGCCTGATGCAGATGTTTCAACGCATCACCTCACTGTAATCAAATACGCTGAGATCAGATTGATGCGTGCATGTTCACGTGACTGTGTCTGTATGTGTGCAGAGAAGTGTACTGGATCCACTAGACGCTTGTATGCTCAGATTGTGTGAGTTTATCTCACTGAGGGACCACACTAGTCTGAAGGGCATCCACAAAGACCTGATCATCTCTCACACAGGAGGAAATTAGCTTTTATCCTCTCTCTCTCTCTCTCTCTCTCTCTCTCTGTGTGCGTGNTTTTATCCTCTCTCTCTCTCTCTCTCTCTCTCTCTGTGTGCGTGTGTGTGTGCTTGTGCGTGCCTGGTCAAGTATGTTGGTCATCGATCTCTGTGATAGAACTAGGACTATGAGAAATTATGATTTTAATAACTCATCAATTAAAAGGCAGCAGATTTTCTGGTGTGTGCTGCTGTTTTCTCCCTCTTTTCCTCTGTCCCTTTACCATGACATCATCTTAACACTGTTTACCATTTCCTTTACAGGCTTTAATCTATTGATTGTCCTTATTTAGAGTTTGGGAGTAACGCGATTAAGCTGCTTACGTAGCAGCAGAAGGTTCTGCTAATACTCTTGTTTTAATGCAATTATGTATACTGTTATGGATTGAATAGATTGTCATTAACAAAATGCATTTTTCCTGTCGTCGGTCTTATTGTTCCCTTGCTATTTCTATTCCTGTCATATAACTTTAGTGCAATTTATCCAGTCCAGGGATCCGAGACATTAAACACACAAAAGATAGTAGCTATTAAAAACGAGTAAACAATGATACCAGCTGAAATGTTGTAACTTCTGAAAGCTGAGATAGATAGCGACATCTCAGTAATTCAGTGTTGAGTGGAATAATCCAAGTTGTAAACATTGTATTAATGCTGTTAATGTAAGATCAATCAGTGTGTTGAAATTAAATTGCAGTATTCACATGTTCTAATTTCAGTATTATCATTATTTTAAGATGAAAGTTTATTGTGCATTGTAAATGTAGACAACTGTCACTTTAGCTTTCATCCTAAACTTTATTATTTCAAAAATAATACATTTTGCTTTTTTAAAAATATAATTCAAACTTTTGCTGTGTTTATTACTACTCTGCCACATTACACCACCTTAAATATTTACAATTTTTCATGGATTCTTATTTTTTGCCTGAGCATCTGGATTCAGTTTACCGTAATGCAGTATAACACTTGTTGATAAAGTTACATTTTAAACCCTTGCTTGGCATCCTGAACATTTAATCCCTGTTTACTTGGCTGAGCTAGAACCTTCATAACAGTATGACTAATATAGCTGTGCTACATGCACACAGATACACACACACCATAAGCTTATAGGCACGCACAGACACACATGAACATGGATAAATATTCACAGCTTGTGCCCTCTTGGCTAACAGATAGATGAGTGAATATGGGAGATGGAGTGGATCAGCTCTGGGAAGACATCCATCTGCCCAGTCCAATTGAGCTTTATGGCCATGGCCCCAGAGCTGCATCGCCTCTGGCCCTCAGCCTCGTCTGGATCTTTGGCACCTTCAGTGCACACACTTACTCCTCTGCATCAGCAATTGCATACACTCCACATACACATATCCAGCGTCAGTTTTCTCTTTTATATATCTTTTGTGTGTTGACAATTATTTATGCTTATATTAACAGAATTATAAATGCAGCCAGGCAGGTTAATAAACAGCTGACAGAAAGAAATAATAAAAAGAGCAGTCGTCCTTGTTTTGGCATAGTAAAAGCTATGGCAGACAGGCAGTATGTGTGGGAGGATTAACAGTTACACATACACCTAATACTGCAGGTTTATTATTGTCTTATCAAAGCACAGCTCTCTTTGTGTCATATCCTTGGCACAGATAATTAAAAATCTTGTTGATGCTTGGTGCTTTTCACTGCGCAGGAGGAGGTAAAGAAGTATCATCGCTACTGCAACCACAGTGGAGGACAAGTGGTTCCCAAGGTGGAGAGGTAAGACGTTATACAGAATGTCCCTGAAAAACTCTATCAGAGGAGGTTATTCTCCTATAGAACCCCTTTGCTCTAATGTGACAATCTCATTCCACCATGCAAAGTCCTCATCTACCACGAGAACAGTTTATTTGACTGTGGATTCCAATTTAATTTGAAATTCCACAACCTTGTAGAATACAAAATGAGTCCCAAACACTTACTGCTCTGCAAAAAAATGTCTTTGGTTTTATTGTCATAGAAGCCATCCTCATAAGAGTGAGGAGGAGGATGACAACAGCCCTCATCGCCGTGAGCAACAGCAGCGCCTAGAGACCAAGGCTATCGTGTAAGTACCACCTGTGGCGTCTGGGAACATTGATGGTTCTTATAAAATAGCTGTTTGAGAGACCTGTCTTTGTTGATTTTTTCTTTTCTTTTTTTTTTTTTTTNTTTTTTTTTTTTTTTTCTTGAGTGTCACTAACTACCCATGACCTCAAAAGTGCCTCCTATTCATTGTGTGAGAAATCAATTTGTGAGTGGCTTTAATGGCTTTAATTTAATCTTCTCTATGATTAGGTTTCTGAATCAGGGTCAAAGGGGACATTTGAGTGCATGAACCCTTATAGGCCACTATCTAACATCATTTTACTTTAACATGTGTCCAGGTTTTATGGGTGTGAAAGGGAAGGACAGCTCTTGCCTCGGGCTTCCAGTTGTTTCAAAATCAAGGATAGGCAGGAGAGCCAATGTTTCTGGTTAGAGCATAATTGGGGTGTAGAAAGGTGAAAGGATAGAAAAGCTTGGCAGGGCAAACTGGACCAGAAGGCTATGGAAAAGGAAGCATGAAATGGTGAGAATGGAGAGAAAGAAGAAGCAAAGGAAGAATAGAAGGGGAGAAATTATAGATGGAGGAAGAAAGAGGAAAGGTATTGGTTTTGGAGCTAGGAGTTATGGCTTAATTCAATTTGTTCCATTTGGCTCAGCTGTCTCTCTGCTCCAGTGGAGGTGAATGTGTTTCTCCATCGGGTAATTGATCCTACACTCCGTCCCTGGACCCTGGTGTTGGGGTGACTGGAGGGATGAAAGAAAGTGGGATGTGAGAAAGATGGAGAAGATAGGTGTGTGGAGGTTGAGGATATGGGTGAGAGAGGTGGGGCTAGGTCAGAAAACTGAGCAAGACTCAAGGGCAGAAAAATAGGCTAAGTTTGGAAAAAAAAAGATGTGTGCAAACAGGCAAGAAATAGATGAAAGGAAGGAAAGTCACAAAGGGAGCAGATGAAAAGTGGAGTGAGAAAGAGAGAGAGAGAGCTGTGAGATGGTGCATGGTGACATCATCATCTGGCCTCTGTGGTTTCTAGAATAAGAATGAGGCCAGTGGAAAACAGTAGAAAACAGTAGAAATAGTTCCATTCCTGCCATGTAATGTGCCACAATAAAACATGATGCATTCAGCTCAGTTTGACCATTTACACCATTACACAGCCTAACGGATGTGGATGTTCCTGATATATTCCACCCACTCATGTTCCCAGGATTCAACGTGCCTGGCGTGCTAGCATGTCCCGCAAAGGAAGCTGGCAGGGGCAACACAAGAAGTGCACCAGTCATCATCGAGAAGGGATGGTGCCTTCAGAGAACCTTCAGAACACTGTGATGACCACTAATCTTTCTACGGTAAGAAAATAAGAAAACAGCACGAGAATGAGACGAGGGTGGGGGGAGCGGCTCTAGATTAAAAAAATAATAATAATCCTTTCAAATGATTCTGTGTGATCTTTTGTGTCTGTAGAGAATGAAAAAGTGATAATATGGGCTAATAAAGATGAGAGCGAATGAGGGGATGAAGGAGGGGTGTTTACCTCCAGTGTCATCTGTGGCACGGCGGGGGTCGTAACAGTGGAGGTGCACAATGCCAGCTGGCATTGTGCCCAGATCTGTAATTAACTGTTAATTAGGTAAATTTTCAAAGCTGGTTGATTGATTAATGAAGTGCCTCTGCTCTTGTCCTCCCCCGTCTCTCCTACCCCCCTCCTCACCCTTCCTTGTCCCAAGGGAGTGCGGGGGAGAATTAAACAGTGCTCACAGGGCATGGCAGCCAAACAAAATAACAAAAGAGAGAAAAATGGCTGTGTGAGCGGCAGATAAACAGCGAGAAGAAAAGGAGGGAGACAGTAACAAAGCAGAGGCAGAGACAAGGAGATGAAACTGGAGATGCAGAAAGATGCCTTTAGATCGCCTGAAGATCTAAGTGACAGACAAGGACACACAGGCGCACAAATACACACACACACGTGCACATTCTCTCTGTTCGCTCTTACAGTGGAGCAATCACACTGAGACACACACTCACATACAAGCTATCTGCTACCTGCCCACGCTCTTTGCAGTGCTAGACCGAGCACAGAGAAATATGATGTCATGTCTGCATACTCACTAGTGTGTGTGGGAAGCAATTTTTCCCACTCTTTTTTTTTTTTAAGCAGTGCTGGAGAGGGAGCAAGATTCCCTTAGCAAACAGATGGGCCAGTGTCCTATTGAGACTCAGTGTGTGTGTGCGTGAGTGTGCACGCGCAGGCTTTGTTTTTAGGGTGTTTGTTCTGCTTGATAGGGTTTGTTGTTCATTAGCACAGCAGCAAATGTCTTTCTAATTAGAAAGAGTTACTGTAACTTAAAAACAAATATGGCAAAGAGCCCCCTTCCCCTCCTTTACCCTTACCCTCTATCCTCCTTTTCCAACCCCAGATAGAAACCATTTTTTGGGGCAGTAATTTTGGGGCAATTTTGATAAGACTTTGTTCTTCTTCCTTCTCCTTTCGTTCATGGCAAGTGTGTAAATGCTGAGGGGTTGTATGTATGCATTACATGAATGAAATAAAATGAAATGAGAAATGAAATTTTGGGGGGGAAATGCTGGACAGAGACTGCTGTCTTTGACTCCAACCTTTACCCTCTTTAACCCCTTATATTACTCATCTTGCTACCACCCTGCCCACAACTCTCCAGATCTCTCCATTTTTGTCTGGATGTTTCTTACTTCACCCTCTCTTTCCTTCTCTCTCTCTCTCTCGCACTCTTTCTCTCTGTCCTCACTCAGACTGTATCTCTCTTCTGTGGCTGAACTCTCTGAAGGACAGACATTCATCAGTGTAAGGCCAGGGTGCCACGTTATATCTGTGTGTCTGTGCATGTATGTGTGTGGGTGTTCATCTGAGCTCTTGGACTCTAGTGGGTTTGAAGGACCTTGCCGCTGCCCTGTGGAGGAGGGGGGGGAAGGTTCAAACATACTTCATGCATATTTCATGGACACCTGATATTGAATGCCATACACACACATACACGTGCACACATACAAACGGATAAGACACTGCAGAATATACTGATGTTTTTTCTCCCTTTCCTCTTGGCTCTAACAAAAAACATATCCACACACATCCCAGAATGAAGCTTGGCTTGCATCAATGTCAAGCTATCTCAATGTCAAGACTTTCTCTCTGTGTCTTCCATATACTACACTTCTGTGTCCAGAAACGGTTGTGTCACTCCAGCTATAGTCCCACAACCAAATGTATTATTTATTCAACAAGGGGGCAGGCCCTACATGTCCTGCTCTGGTCATGCCTGGCCTCTTGATAGTAAATCAATAGCTCTGACTGTTGCGGACACACCTCTGCTGTCCTCTGCTGCTGTATGATTGTCGACCTGCAGGTTTGCTGTGTAGGCAATTATGGGGGGGGGGGGNGGGGGTCCAAAATACAGAGTAGCCTAAAGGCCAGAAACTAAGTATCTGAAAACACATCATCTCAGCAGCTGGCCGTGTATCCGCTGGCTCCTTGGTATTGATCAGCAGCCCTCAGATATATTATGGTCAATTTATGCTATGGGATAGTAACACTGTTACTTACTGCAACTTCAAATGCTGACATTCAGCAAAATGCTTCGCAAGTTAAAAGCTTAACACTAAGAGTACTGCTCAGGACTACCACAACCCTAAACTTAAAGGAGAATACCAGTGATTTTGCATGTTTGAGCCCAATAAATACAGCTCACATACTTGTTACATTACTGCCAACCATTCTCCAAAACATATTACTGATACATTTTTGATTTGTTTTTCCTCCATTCCAGATTACCATTAGTTTCATTTCCATTAAAATAAACTTGTAGCAACTTGAAATGTGCTTGAGATAGGTAATCCATCACAACAAACCAAATGCTGTTCTTTTTTTTTTTTTTTTTTTTTTTTTTTGTTGAAGTGACTTAATTTAACCAGACCAACATGGAGCTACATCAAAGAAAATGTTTGGAGGTCATGTTGAAAAGATGAAACAGCATGTTCAAAACTAGCCAGTGCAAAGAAAAGAAAAGATGGCAATCAAAAACGTGCAAAAATTAATCAAGCATGGAGACCAATATGCTTGATTTGCACTGAAACAAAGGGCCTGGACCAGAAAAATGCAGTTCCTGAAGATGTGAGTTATTATACAGCATATTGTGATGAGTTTTCAGTCTGTATTCTTTTGTAGTATGTGGTGCTTGTGTGATGTTGTGCATGTGTGCATCCATATGTATTGAATTTGTTGCTTGAGTGCACCCAGATGATTCAGAACTGAGAGTGGCCCTCTGGGATGGAGTGGTGAGTTTTATTCAGAGACATAAACCCCTGATCAAAGACAAATTGTGGGAGTTGAGAATGAAAACGAAAAGCCTTAGTGCTGCACCTGCTATTGCAAAGAAACTAATACAGCCAGTGGGCTGCCTGATCACTAATGGAGTGATTTCAGTGATGGATAGTTAACAGAAGAGGCTTGTCAGTGAGAGTGGAAAAAAGAGCATTGAATGTTAAATACAACGCAGTACTGATGCATCTGTGCTCGGGAAACTGTGCTCCTATGTGTTTGTGTGTCGATGTCTGCATTTGTTTGCCCACGGACCGTTAGTGAACTTGGATCTCTTCCCGTCTCTGTGACATCCGTGCTTTGTTTTCCTTTTTTCTGCGGCCCAGAGAGAAAGTGTTGGAGTAAGCATTCCTGCAGTATGCGTGGGACATCATTCTCTCATCTCTCACCGCCAAGCTTTTCACAAAGCAAAGTGACGGCTTCATCCATACTTCTCTCCCCNCCATAATGCCTTTTCTTTCTCTTCTCTCTGTCGTCCCTCACTTTTCCTCCAACTGGTTCTTGATGCACATAACAAAACCACGCCACTGTCACCCTTTTCTGCAGGCAGAAGCTAACACATCATGACTTGTTTTATTGGTGTCAGGTGGTGTCTCATTTGAAATGAATTTATATACCTCTGTCATGGACTTGACATCGATTGGGCTTAACTCATTTAGTAGCCATGACATTTGCCTGTTAACTTATTTATTGTCAAAACAGGGCCAGGATCATTGGTTCCCAGAGAAACAGCAAATCTCTCATATGTTAGGAAAAAATGCAGGTGCACACAGAGACACATATATGAGAAAATACATAGACATAGTATAGACAGGTTTGTATGAACCTTATATCCACCATATCCAGAAAGTAATGCTCCAAAATAGCCATTGATTTTGTGGAAGCCCACTGGGAAGATATCTTAAAGATTTATCATAGCTATATGGTAGAGAGTGAAAACGGGGTGTGGAGAGTGTCCATGTCTCCAGGAGGCAGAGAGAGAGATGATGGATAGATGGAGGGATAGATAGCTGAAAGGAGGACACCAGAAAATGGGCAGGAGATGTGGAGGATATTGGTGTAATTATGAGGATAATAACTCTGTATTAAAGCCTCCATGTGTCTGTGCGTGACAGTGTATGCTTAAGCATAGGTTTGTGTGGCCAAGTGTCTCATTTCTTCTTCATCGCTGATCTGTCCAACCTGCACCAAAGATAAATGTTGATCATTAGATCAGACCAGCACACTTACACACATGCACACAAACGGCCCAACACACACTCATTCACATGTGCTCATGTGGACAAATACGTATAAACATACTAACAGCCTTCAGTGGCACATTAAGAGCATCTTATGAACCTAAAAAAAAATCAATGAAAGCTACACGAATGGAGAAGAGGTGACAAGTAAAAAGGAGTGGAGGGCATGATAGATCTTGATCAAGAGACAGGGGAAAGATAGAGAGTGAGCATTTTAGTATGTGTGTGCTTCCCACAAATTTGTGCTTCCCACAAATCTCTGGATTGGATATTTACAACAATCTATGCAAGGCATTTTGATGAGAGGAATAGTTTATCGTTGGTATATGGGGATTTGATCGGATGCTGTAGCTCATTGCATATTCCCCCAAGCTTCTAATTGGTTATTTATCTAGGAACATGGCATTTACTTTGACGTTACTTAAACTAAACGAGCATACAGCCACATGCGTGCACAGGTATGCTCATACACACTCACACACACAAACTATAGCAACATAAATCTGCTAGAAGCATCTATCAGCCGTCTGCGGCAGTAATAACAATCTGCTACCTGAGGCTACATGCTCTTCTGTTCTATTACAGCACACTATTCCCAGCACCTGAATCTGAACACCCTGTAGTCCCAGTTATCTCCTCTACTCTGAATCTTCCTCTTTTACTGCCTCTCCTTCCCTTCCTCAGTCTCCTTCCCTGCCCCCATCCACTTACTTCTTCTTACACACAGGGTTTGTCCCAATCTTTAGTCTATCTCACACGCAGATAGGCTCAGTCCTTATGGCCAGTGAGTCCGCCATAATGAGATCCCTGGAGGAGAGAGAGGAGTAGAGTAAAAAGAAGCGCAAAAAGGAGGAGAAGAGTTGAGGGTTCATCTCCTTTCTGACCTGCTGAGATGGGAAACCTCTGAAGTAGTTTACCTCCCCCCATCCCACCCCAACCCCACTCTTTACATGATTCCCTTGTTCTACCATCTCCTCCTTTGTTCATCAACCATCTACCATTACTGTCCATTAACCAGATCAGAGGCATAACATATATCTCTCCACTGACAACATTCCCTCTGCGTGGCACTTTGTGATATGGTGGGGGAGTCAGAGGCAGAAATTGGTAGCTATCAGGAGAGGGGATCAGGGTAGCAGAGTAAAATCAAAACTTTACATGTATATCAGAAGAAAGAAAATTAATCCCAGTGAGTTAAATGTGTTATGTTTTATCTCCTCAAGTGTTCAGCAGGTCGAGAGAGAGAAAGTTTTATGCAAGAAAGAAGGAAATGCAGATATGATGTGTTTAAGTTGCACTTAAACTCATTCAAAGTTTGTGTGATTGTGTCGGCTGCTTGATTGTATGCACCTCTTATTTTCCAGAGACCTCTAAAATGCCACTCAGTATGCTGTTATTGCACTTCTTTTTTTCAATTTTCAAATGGATATGGTGGGATCAATCTGTCCCAAATTATACACCAAAATTGATTTCTGAATAAATGTCAGGCAGTAATGAGGCAAAGGAGTTGCAGAGTCATAAAGTATGTTTTTAATCTTTATGCAAGTTGAACTAGTTGGTCACAGGTGTGAAATGTTATTATATTTTGCTTTTTGGCCATTGGGTGTTTGGCTAAAATGCCAGTCTAAAAGTCAGTGAAAGCTACATTTGTAAGATTTAAGTTTGCTTCTTTGAGGCTAACCTCTAGCCATTCAGCAAGTGTGTATCTGTATTAGATGTTTTAACAATGCTAGTGGAACTGTGGAGATGTTTGTGGGTGGATTTCTCACAGCCACACTTGATCTTTGTCTGCCCTTCCTCTGTCTTTTTGACCTATGAGTAAAAAATTTGGGGAGAAGACATGGTTGTCCTCTAATTTAATGAACGACAAGTGTCCATCTTTACTACATCCAGAAGTAAAGACAATAAAAGAATAAAGAAGTAAAGTGATTGATAGAAGATTGCTGTTGGCTGTGCATTCTAAAGTGTGTGTGTGTGTGTGTGTGTGTGTGTGTATTCATTTGTTTGTGAAAATGTGTTGGTGTTGTTGTATTGTGATTTACCCTGTTAGGAAATCTTCTTAGCCAAGAGTCTTTACTTTGAAGTTGTGCCATTGTCTGTAATGGATTATTGAGTGTTTGAAGCCACAATGAAGGCGTTTGTATTTGCATATGTGTTTATGTGTAAGTGTTACAATATAGGCATGCATACATGTGTGAATGTGCACACTGAGTGTTTGTGCATGTGCATCATATGCAGTCATGTACCCTTCTAGCAGTTCAAATATTGGCCCGATATATCCTCAAAATCTTCTATGTCACCATGGAAACTGAGCTTGCTCAGGATGCCCTTATTTAGTTATGCAAATGATGCCCCACAGCTCTCCAAACTGTCAATCACCATGATAAGCATATTGCAAATATCTAGCCAAAAAGGTGAAAGCTGTCAATCTCAGCTCTAAGTCATGTGACCAGCGCTCGTACCAGCATAGGTCCCAGTGCCGTGCTATGTGTCTGTGTGTCGGTAAGCACATGTAAATATGGATTAAGAAGTTTTTGATCTTGTGGCAAATCATACATTTAGTCATCTCCATTTTGCCATGAACCTTTAACCATTTATCTGTTTAAAATCCATATGCTTCATTAATATATGGTTTTAATGCTTTTTGTCAATAAGGAGAAAAAAGTAGACAGCATACTGAGTTTGCATGTTTGATCCTGCTGGTCAAAATGTTATACTAAATAAAGCCTCTTTTTGGGACCTTGAGATTCAGTGTGCGGTCTACTTTTTTTCTTCTTTTTGCTGAACTCTGATTTAGTCCTACACCTGATCCCAATTTAGGGTTGATTGTTTACATCATTTTACTTTTTCTAACACTGTGCCTTTGTTTGTGCCTTTGTCTTTGGACTTTATGCTTTTCAGAATTGTTCTGCATCTGGGCAACCTTACAAAACATCTTATGTTGTTTTACTTTTTGTCCTGTGTAACCAGTGCACTTTGCCTTAACTCCCCTTGATGTGCAAGTTTTCATAATATAAATCTAACAATGTAATGAAAATGCAAATTATGCTGTATTGGGAAAAATAAAAAAGCACAGAGAGTAAATAAGACAGTTGAGATATCATTTGAGCATTGAATTCTTGTGATTCCCAGTAGTTACGTTGGACAAATAACTGTTTTCTCGCGTTGGAAACATGGCCAAACAGCTTTATGATCATCCCGTAGCACTTTCAAATAGCCTCATCAGTAATGGAAGGCAGAAATCACTCTGGGTCTTTAGCCACTGTGTATGGCTAATGACTACTCATGGGCTACTGTTCTATCTCAGTGAGCATAATTGTGTGTGTGTGTGTGTGTGTGAGTGAGAGAGAGAGAGAGAGAGAGAGAGAGAGAGAGAGAGAGAGGTTTCCAATGGACTTTACAGTAAAACATTCACCATTCAGAGTGACGTTGTGCATCAACTCCAAATGTTCCTTCTCGTAGTCATTTAGCAGATGCTATTTCCTGCCACAGAGTGAACAGAGAGTGAGAGAACAGCATTAGTATTAAATCCAAAATGCCAACACAGTGAGGGATGGGGGGGGCAGATACAGGAGGGAAGGAGACAGAGAAAAGAAAGACAGAGGGAGGATGGAGACTAAAGCTGTTACACTAACTGAATATTATGTTCCAGCACTTCATGTTGCTGCAGAGTAGATGACACAAAGCGTCCTTAATCTGATTTGAGGCAAACGGATAATCCTTCAGAAACAAGACGTATACATATGCCCCCATGTCAGTTCAACTGATAACAGTACCATGTGGATGTTAAAATAGTTTGAGAGGTTTCTAAAATGACAGATGGTGAATGAGCCAAAGTTGACTTTTGTGTGAAATCTAATGATGTTTGTTATGATGATGCCCGATTTGCTAAAAAATGAAAGATGATTTAAATAATGTAATTCCATTTTTAATATCTAGCTTTAGGGAAATTTTTTTAACATTTCTAGGATAGATTCTAAGTCATAAGCTTTGGGCATGATTAAAGACAATACTGGTGATTTTGCATGTGTGACCTGCATACATGTTACATTACTGTCAACCATTTTCTAAAATATACTACTGGTGCGGTAAATTTTAGAATTTTTCTTCCTACCTTCCAGATTGCCATTGGTTTTAGTTCATTCCATTATGCTATGCAAACTAACTTGTAGAGACTTGAAGTGCAATTAAGATAAGTATTCCATCACATCTATTAAATGTTTTATGGAAGATACTTAATTTATCTGCTACAACACGGAGCTACACAGAAGAGAACATATGTGTCTGCCAGGAAATTAAAACAACTGTACCTTCACAATTTTACATGAGTGTTAACAGGTGAAACGTTGAATTTTAAAGTGTGTGTATCACCTGAACATTTGAATTTGAAAGAATAGGGGATCTGGCAAAATAACATGAGACCTAAAATATGGTTTTATGTTTTTGGAAAATGACTGGCAGACACATAACATGTATGAGGGTAGTATTTATTGAGCTCAAACACACAAAATCACTGGTATAGTTCTTGAAGTATTTGTACTGCATCCAACTCCATGCTGATCATGGTATTCTCAATGAAAATCTCAAAGTGTGATACATCCATGCAAGCATATGTGTACTGTTAGAGGAAGGAAATGGTATAATAAGTTGATAATTTCACTTTGGTCATTTCAACTGTAACATCATTCTTTATTCAGACAGTCAAGTCTCCTTACTGCACACTTAAAGATGAAGATCTGTGTCACATTTTGACATTTAGCATCTCTTTGCGGGAGTCCGTCATGCATCTGGTGATCCTCTGACATTTTAAAGCTGCTATTCCTCAACGCATCATTTCACCTCATCTCATCATTCATATACCTGCAGTATTCACGCTCACTTTGAGTGCTCACCTCTCTCCAGATCTCTTGCTTTGACATCTTGCTCAGAGCGAGTGTACAGTAAGCAGGACCATGGAGGCCATTTTTAATGCACATACAGGGTTAGCACTTTTTCTGCAATTATCATTTAAGCACAAAAAGGATACATTACAGGATACATTATCATATGTATTCAAAGATATGCAAGATTAGTCAATAAAAACTAAGATGACAGAAGGATGAGAAGTAAAGAGAATAAGTGAAGGATGGTGCAGTAAGAATGTTTAAAGGTGCAATGTGCAGGTATCAAGAAGAAAAATGACTCATAACATAATTTAGCATTTTCCCATTTATGGCCATGAATCTGAAGCACATTAGAAATAAGTTAAGGAACAATGAGAAAATATTTTCCTTTATTAGATACTATAGGAGGGCAGAAACATTACAGCACAGCAGCTAATTACTAAGCCCAGATGGCATTCGTGGGATTCAGGTTTCCTCCAGTGGAGGTTTTATTTACTCAGCACTAAAGACTCAGAGTTGACCTTTTTTATGACTTCTGGAAGATTTTCTCCTCATAATTTTTCATCCTTTAATTAATGCTTTGGTTAACCACTTTCTTTGGTGGTAAAAATGACTCCTTGTGTGCTTAAACCCTTTAAAATACAAAAGTAGAGAAGTAAAGTAACTGGGCCTGTAAACTAGTTACATTACTTAATTACATTAATTACATTAGTTAATTACTTCTCATCTCTGTGACCTCAGTATCTCTGCATCCTTCTTGCATCTCTCTCTCTCTCTCTCTCTCTCTCTCTCTCTCTCTCTCTCTCGCCATATACTGTCTCACAGTCACACACACTCTCACACACTCTCTCAGTATGTTGACTGTTAATTGGTTTCTCTGTCATCCCCAGAAATAACCAAACACCCTCTGTTCTTCTCTGCTCAGATTGTGATGAGCTGTCTTATACCCCC
>VXCM01001423.1:41404-147744 GCA_014773175.1 Lucifuga dentata | reverse complement strand
CCCCCATTCTCTTTTTTCATTACAGCATTCACAACACAAGCAGCTGTCAAGTTCAAATACATAAAAGCATGTGGAGACTAAAGCAATTTGGTCTATAATGACAAAAGTGACATTTTCATGATAAATGTTAAAGATGCTTTACCTTTACATTAGAACAACTAAGGAAATAATAAGTACTGGTAACTATCCAGTGTCTCTTTCCAAACTCCTTTTTATAAGAGGTTTCTTAAACTGTATCTTTCCATCTTTCTCTCTCTCTCTCTCTCTCTCTCTCTCTCTGTCTCTCTGCAACCCCACCCCCCCTTCATCGTTTTCTCCATACTTCAGCCCCAAAAAAGAAGAGACTCTCTAAAGTAATTTCTACCAGTCATAGTAGTGGCAAAGTCAGAATATTGTTGTATAGAGGATATGATATATAGAACACACACATTTTTACACACAGTTGTTCATACTCTTGCAAGGGAGTGGTCAATGAGTATGAGGGGAGTTATTTGATGTGTGTATGGAGTATGAATTTCAATGATGTCCTATCTGCAACAACAAAATATCTAATTAAGTCCTCATTAACCTAGGACGAGGTGTGTGTGTGTGCATGTGTGCGTGTGTTTGTGTGTGTGTGTGTGTGTGTGTGTGTGTGTCTGAGTGTTAGATTTCCTAAAATATATTGAGGCCAGGTTACTTTCACCTCTTTTCTTTTTTCTGCTGTTCTGACACAAAGAGGACAAATTAACACATACACACACACACTCATTGTCCACGTGTTCCACCTTTAAAAAATGGAGTGATACTTCAGGTTTAGCCCAAAAAGTAAGAGAGGACGCTGGGGCTAAAGGAGAACAACAATGGTAAAAAGCATCATGTGACCTAATGGAGTTCCAAATTCAGTCTTTATCTTCCAGCTTTCTCTATGCTCACTCACTTTGTAATAAGACAAATATTATTTTCCCATTTTGCAAAGACTCCTTCCATAGCTTTCCATCCTGTGACATCATCGACAGCTATGACAGACAAATGACACGCTGACTGAATTTCACAATGTCAAAAATCTCATAATTTTTCCATCTCAGTACACCATGCTAATACACTTGAGCGAAATCAAGATTCAGCAGCCCGTCAGGAGGAGCATGGGTATATCGGTGACAGCAGGGCTGGTGGCTGAAGCAGCATGTGTAGACGCTCTGTAATGGTTATATTTAGCTCCTTATCTCCCAGACGGCTCTCTGAGCACACAGTCGCCTGGCATAGCAGCCTATTCTGGTGAGAACTGAGGAAACTAGGAACAGCTAATGCTATTCTGGCTCTGACTGAGCTACCGTCACAATAATAATAGTTTGCCATGATAAAAATGTAATGTAGCTCCTCAGGCTACGTTTAGGTGCTGGAAAACTCGTGGATGTTTCAAACAAAAAAGCCTAGAAAAAGACTGAAAATTAGAAAAACTGGAAGAAATAGATATGAATTACTATCATTATGTAAAGTCATATAAAGTTGTGGAATTTGAAAAAGCTTGCTCCTTCCTTAAGTTATCCTTTTGCAATGGTTTAATGTTGCCTTTTCCTCAGTTGGACCATAACAGACAAATTTCCCTCAGTTTTACCTTTTTCATTTTCTGTATTTCCTGCTTACCGATATTTAATGTTTACCTTCTTTTCTTCTCTCCCAGATCTCATTTCCCTGTAATCTGTCTGACAGAATGAACATTCGAAAGAGTGTTTGTGTTTTGTGGCAGTATGTGATGTTTCTTCTCATCCTTTTGAGTGTTTGAAGTTGCATTACATCAGACTCTCTGTCCTGCCTCCAAAGCTCTTCTGTCACAATGTATCTGTGTGTGACGAGGAAGAGGGTGAAGTGAAGCATTCATCTTCACCTTACAGCCTGCTTTAACACAAGAAATACACATATAGTAATGTATCATATGCACAGGAATTGCAATTTACATGCAAATACTCACAAGATTGCACACACAAACACAAATGACACAAACATTGCACACTTAAACATTTAGTTGATCACTGGTTGACGTCAGCCTACTTTGCTGCTGCTGCTGCTGAAACACCAGGGCTTTCTCCTCTGCATTATAGATGAGGAAGCAGCGAACAGCCTGTTTGCTTTCTAAATTAGATTTTTCTTTCTCAAAGCCAAAGCCTATGCATGTTTTTGTGAGTTTGTGCTTTCCTGTATGTTTGCACGTGTGTGGCCACAAGTGGAAGATTTTGTGCTGATGTGGTGTGAGCAACTGTCATCTTTTATGTATGCTGACCTTTGTGTATGGCAGTAATACCCTCTAGGAAGGAAGTAGCTAGAGGCTTTTCTGCTTTTTAGCCTCCAGTCGATTGCAGCTACTCACTAAAACCCACAAAAAACCTACCAGAACCTGAAACCGACACGCACAAATCAATTTTCAAAAAAGGAGATCTGATCTGAAAGGGCTCTGAGGCCAGTTGGAACCGGTCCAAAATAAACCCAGATAAACCTAGACAGACACACAGACAGACAGACAGACAGACAGACAGAGAGAGAGAGAGAGAGAACACTGCCAGCAACATGATGTGCCACCAACAAGTAGCTTTTCTTTCAATTTGTTCCTCGTGTCAGCAAAGAACACCTCCATTTTTCTTACACTGCAGTTCATGCTCTGTCTTACCTCAAAAAGCACATTTCTCCTTCAGTAATTATAACATATCATGTGATCATAGCTGATAGGAAGTCTGCTCAGATCCATTCGCAATAGCATAGGACCCGATGAGATGGGTTCCAGGTTCGTTCCTAGGACGCAGGTGGACCCGTGAAGACCTCTAACACACACCTCCTTTATAAGATTCTACAGCCCAAGCTCAGGACATCTGTCATCTCTCTCTCTCTCTCTCTCTCTCTCTCTCTCTCTCTCTCTCTCTCTCTCTTCAGTTGATATTGTGTCTTTCCTCAAACAGCAACCACCATCGCTGAGTGCTGAAATGCTTCAGCCTAATAAGCACAAATGCTATTTTACCTATGTTTAAAAAAATCTACAATAACCTATTACATAATTATCAGAAATCAAAAAGATCAGTGGTAAAGTGGTAAAAGTCAGTGTTTCCAGAGATTTCCAGCTTTGCAGAAAAGTATACATTTTGGTGATTGGTTACTTCCCCATAGTCTAACAAAAAAAAAAAAAAAAAAAAAAAAAAAAAAAGGATGACTTTTTATGTCTCCTCATGTAGGTTGAAGATATATTGAATTGAAGCAAATATTGAATTCGGTCATCTTTGCTCAGTTCCTGGATATCTTTATGTCAAGTTGCAGTTCCATCATGGAATCGACAGAATGAAATTTCCCAAAAAACAAACTATTATTTTATTTAACTGGTGTTCAGGCACTGTGAGCTGCAGTGTAGAGAATGAGATCATACTCTTCTGTTGTGAAGCTGCCAGATGGAGTCCACGCTGAATAATGCAACAGCAAATCAGCTGTTTAAACAGATTTATTTTATAGACTGTGGCATATTAAAACCAGTCTGCAACTTAGACAGATCTGGATTATCTTATGACAGTCAAAGATATATGAGTCTGGGTAGGTGGGTGTTTCCATCTATCTTTCTGTCTGCGTATTGACTCCTGTCTGTTTCTACTGCATTACTCTGTCATGTTGTTACAGAGGTGTGAGTAGGTGGCTCAGAAGTTCTAGCAGCTTTGCACATCCTTTAGTCTGGCTGGGTGTTGATATTCCCTTCTCTTCAACTTTTGGGCAGGCATCAATAGCAGAAGTGAAGCCACGGATTAAGGGGGGNAGAGAGAGAGAGAGAGAGAGAGAGAGAGAGAGAGAGAGCTACAGGGAGTGTGTGTGAGTTTCTTTACATTTAGGCTGTGCACATCGTCACACACTCACATCCTGCTGGTTCTTCTAGGAAACACTTGTTGATCTACCGTGTCGCATGCATGCATGACACGTACGCACGTGCACACACCAGACAATCACATATCAGATATGTGCCTCTTTGCTTGACTGGATTGCAGTGATTGTTCTTTGAATGCCTTTGGGCTTGTCTCTATCTTGTGCTGACTGTGATCTCTAACCTTGGCTGCTCATATATACACCCTATGCCTGTGTGCGTATACACAGACACACACACAGGATCCATAGAACATTATTACGGTATGTGATGTTTCTCTCTTGGTTAGACTCTCCTGCCCTGGACAGCCTATTCCCATGCCGGCAAACCTGCCTACCCTGTATGTCAAGGAGAAATTACTTATCAGTCTCCCATCCATCTCTTTGTCTCCCTTTCCCTTGTTCATGCTGTCTGTCATGGTCACTGTGGCCCCTGGGAGGGGGGGTGTAGCTAGCCAGAGGTCAGTCCTCCCTCGTATCCTCCTCTGTTCCTCTCCAACTTTATGTTCACCCTGTCCAGTGGGACACAGGGTCACTGGCTGACATTTATTTCCATGGATATTGAGTATGCTTTCAGACTGGAAAATGGATTTGTCCATATATTGTGTGTGTGTGTGTGTGCGTGCGTGCGTGCGTGTGTGTGAGTGTGCCCTTTGATGCTTAATAATTTCATTTTTTACTGCTTTTCTACTAATGGAGAAAGCGTTGGCTCCTGTAAGAAAATCCTATTACCACTACTCATATTCAGTACTTTCATGTTCATAGTTTATACTTAAAAACATGACCTGAACATCACTCCAACGGAGATACAGTTCTGGTTTTGCAACATTTTGTTTGATTGGATGAAATTAATTTTTTTTTACATCATATGATGCAAACATTAATTTTCACATATTATTTAGCTTTAGGGTGATGCAGCACAAAATAACAAAAGACAGCAGATGTCCAAACCAATGCCCTCCGGGGGAAGGAGACAAGGAAAAGGGAGGGAACAGATCATCCAAAGTTAGACATAATCTTTTGAGCATGTGTATTTGTGTGTCTCTGACTTCATGACATTGTAACTCATCTGTGTCCACTTGCTGTGTGTGATAGTATTTGCAATAATGTGAGGCAGAGTTATTCCACACTGACACTGCGTTGGCTGTCCATCTTCTCGAAGGTTATCCACCGTGTCACTCTCAGTCCAACAGATGGTGAAACTACCCATACTGGAGAGATCACATTTTACTCCAACAGTGCACCACACACACACAAACACACCACAGCACCTACCTTTTTTTCTCCTGATTGACATTCTGTACCAAGCCTAGCTTTGCACTCATTCCTTTTATCAGAAGACTTTTATCTCTTCCCCCCAACCTCCATCCTCCATCCCAACCTCGACCCAGAAGTCAGATATCACAGCCTGCCCCTAAGCCCTGCAAGCTGCTGGGGTGGCCAGCTGCTCACTCCCACTCCTTCCACCACCACCACTATTATCAAATGAAGCATTGCAGCGTTAGGGATGACTTACACAGACAGCAGGATGCAAGCTGTGTTTTGATGTGCAGACAGGAAAGGGTGTTTCTGTGCTTGTGAGCAACCATGAATGAATATGAGGGTGGTAAATGGGAGGCTGAGAGCAAAATTTTAAGGCTTTGTTTACAATAGAGAGAAAGATTGAATCAGGACGGGTTTATCAGTGAGCATTTCTGCAGGCTGCTCTTGTCTGAGGGGTATTTAATTAGATCTGGCCAATTTTCTCACTTGCCCTTCAGCACTCCCACATTTTCTTTCCTTTTACATTTCTCAGTCTCTAATCTCTCTCATTCACAACAAGATACATGCACGCAGTCTTTTCAACTGCCTCTTCTTAGAGATGAATCCTGTATCCTTTGAAGAGTACAGGTAGAGCCAGATAGTGTGTATGTGACACACATGCATATGCCTGTAATGTGTGAATATGATATCAGCATAGAGGTGGGTGATTTAAATGCTGCTTTCTTAAAGAGCCCTGTATGTAAAACAGGTCACGATGACAAGGACGTGTGCATGTCAGCATGCACATGTGTGTGTGTGTGTATGTGTGCGTGCATCTGTGCGTGTGTGTGTCTTTGAATAAATGCTGACATAGGCTCTGTGCCCTCCAGCAGTTCTCTTTGCTTACCCAACCCTTATTAAAGCAGTAAATATGGCCTGGACATAAATTTGACGTCATGATTTAATTCTCTCTCTCTCTCTCTCTCTCTCTCTCTCTCTCTCTCGCCCCCACACCCCTCTGTGTGTTTGTGTGTGCTTACTAATGCTCATTAACATTGCCCTCTAATTACAGGAGGCCAACAATTGCTGGGGGGCAAAGTTTGATGCATTCTGTTTCAGGGTGCTCCTTGCTCTTTTGAAATATGCCCACCTTTCCATTCCTCATCAATCTAGTTTAGAGGGTGCTGATATATTGCTGCCAGTGAGAGTTTTTATGAGTGTGTGTAATTGGAGTTTTATGTAGATGTTCTAAGACCATTAAAGAGCCAAACATGCTTCAAGTGTTACTATGCCCTCTGCTCCAAGCTTAGAGCTATTTTGGGAGGTTTCACCATGATATGACAGAACACCATACACACAAAGGATAAGTGAGTATGTACTGCATAATCCAATACAGGCCCCGTGGATTTGCTGGTGGCATTGATGAGACAGAAAATTAATTTCCCTACTTAAACTGATGTTTGTCGAGTTTGATTCGTATTAATTCAGACTCTGCTCATAGCAAGCTCACATTCTTCACCACATGTTGATGGTTCTGAAGTAAAATTCAACTTTTATCAAGTAAATTAATAAGTAAGTTATTTATGACTCTGATGTACTTCTATGACACTTGGCTTGTGTAGTTTTATGTCTCCTGTTGGCTTTGGTATGATTACATTTTTTTTTAATGTTTTGTTTTTAATCAGTAATTCAGCATTTGGCACAAGAACAACAGTTGGCAATTAGCTGTAGTGGCAAATTTGCAGTGATGAAGATTGCTGTGCACAGTTCTTTTTAAAACAAACTGAAAAAATACTAAATATGCAAAGTAGTTCAACTTTAATATACTTTTAATGCAGTTTTTTACAGCCTATTTTATTTGGTAATCTCCCGCAATTGTATACATTTGCAGAAAATACACTGTGTAAGTAACATATTTACATATAGATTTGCAAGTGTGTATGAAAATGACTGCTAAATAAGAATAATGAACTAATTTTCACATTGTCCATGGAAGCCTTTGTTGGAAAAAAAAAAAAAATCCTCTTTAAAACTAAATCTTTGACCCAGTGAGAAGTCACTTCTTTCCGGACAAGTATTTACTTTAACACTATGAGCCATTAAAATAATATGAAGCCACGGAACCATCGTGAACAACATGGTTCTTCTAATTTAGCAGCCATTATGGGACTTTATATTAACGGTAATGGTGCAAAAGAAGGTAGTAGATGAGCCTGGAGAGGGAGGCAAGGTGAGCGGGCGGAGGGAGAGAAGAGATGGAGGATGGGAGTGACATCGTTTATTGAGATATGGGCTTTAACATTAACATTGGACTGACAATATAAACAGTATAGTGTAAACACTTCTACGGTGTCATATACACTTAGACAACTTGCACTATTAACTGTGATGGCATGATAACCACAAATGTTTATTATGCATAGCATGAATACAGCCTCATTCCCTGCCTCTGAATTAGGAAAATGAATTTTCATGTCCATGGACCACGCATACACATGTGCACACAGGCACACTCACTCACACTTACTTACACATTATTCCTCCCTCACATTCACTGCTCACACAGCTACATTTTCTACATGAATAGCTGTGAAGGAGGTGTCTCTGAATTGTGAAGGATCCATTTGGGGAAGCAGAGAAGAAATAGGATGGCATAGTACAAAGGACTGAATACTGAGCCTCCTCTCTTAGCNCCCCCAATCTTGCTCCCTTCCAACCCCCCTGTGGAAAGAGACACTATAAAAGATAACATTAGTAGGAGTATGAAAAGATGAGAGGGTAAAAGCTGGACATCTCATGGCTACAGATGGAAACACAGTTTTCATCTTCTGCAGTGGCTGATAGAAGGAACAGATTGAGTTTTTTTGTGAATTGTTCTGTTGAATATGATCCTGTAGTGTAGAAATGAGACTGTTCCAGCTTAGTGCAAGACACACAAGGTTAGAATGATTTTGTGTTAAGGTTGCCTTGCTGAATTAACTTCAACCATATTGCTTCTCTTTTGTATCCTCTGACATCTCTTTTCCAACTCCTTATTTCAAATATTGTCTTATCTGTCATCATCTTTACTGCTCACGGTCTCAACTCATCTTCCTCCTTGTCTCTCCTTGCTTCTCCTCTGTCCGTTTCCTGTTGTTACCGGGGAAACTGTTTCTGTCTATTGTTCCGTCAGCAAAAGAATGAGTCAAATTCAATTAACTTCCTTTATGTGAGGTTAATGTAAAAATAAAAGTGCAACAAAATGACATTGTTTGTCATTTGCAAATTCTGTGTTTGGGTTGCAATTGTGTTTTCTTTTAACAGCTGTTTGCCAAATTGTTGTCACCTTGTTGACAGTCTGTGTGCCTGCGAGTCACTTGACTTGCAAGTGTCTTATTTCAAAAAAAAAAAACCTAAATGGTGTAGCAGATCATGTTAGATCTCACTTACATTTTTAGCAGACTGTTTGTCTGCATGACTTTCACATTAGTTCAGTCTGTGAAGCATACAGCAGGTTTGTTTATAAGGTGGCAGTGAATACAGTACCATATATACCAAAAAAAAGTGTGTGTGTGTGTATGGGGGGGGNGGGGGGGGGGGGAGTCGATGGGGTCATACATGTTGTTTTGTCTCATCATCTTTCTTTACTGACAGCTTTACACTGGCACGTGTTATGTTTAATGTGACATCAAGTTCATCTAACAGTTTAACATTATGCTGCCTTCAAGTGCCTCTGGAATTATCAGCTGACTGCATATGATCAATATCAACAAGATATTGATAAGCACATGGCAACTTAGATTTTCTATGACCCCCACATTGTTAAAATGTGACGTTGGGCTGAGAGCATGGAAACCTTGATACTGAACCTGCATTTGTACGTCTCTTATAAACAAGAGATTTACAAATTCCCAGTGCCTGCTGGTGGCCTTCAGTAGATCTGCTAACTCCATAGCACAGCTTGCTTTCTCCAGCTGCAAGCTTCAAACTCCAGAAGAGATATCCACACTTTAATAACATACCTTAACATTCAGTCTATACAGAGTGATGAAGAAAGGAAGAAAAGATGCACGGATACAAACCTGACACAAAGGGAGAACATTTACTGAGCCATGTGATGCAGGTAGAGCAAGGAACACAGCTGCCATCAAACACCTCGTAGCAATTAAACCCTCCATAAGCATAGACATGTGCCCTGCGTATCCGATCCATTTTCCTTTATTTAATTAGTGCTTAATATATGCATGCTCTCATGTATGACTACTTATTTACTGCCATCACCTGCACCACAGGGGCAATGCATTTGGTTTATTGTGTCTTGGATTAGCATTTAATTTTTGTTGACTAACAGGTTCACAGTAATGCAGGTTCGACCATATCCATCTGTTTGCTCACATGCCATTTAATTTGTGTGTGCATGTGTGTGTGCCTGTCTGTATGTGACAGGGCCCCAGCGTGTGCTGGCTGAGCCATTTCACCCTCTCCCACTGTGAGGTGAAATGCTTTTCACCTCTCGCTGCTTTTCTTTTCCATGCTCCTCAGGCTGCATGAACATCCAGGTGGGACATCAGACAGAGAATACTGAAACCCCAAAGCTGTGTTCTCTGTGTGTGTGTGTGTGTGTGTGTGTGTGTGTGTTTGTATTCTAGAATACATGTGTATGCTCTTGCATGTTCTCTACCAGTGGTGTGTATCCAAATGCTTAGACATTGCTGTGGGCAAACTTTCTCTATCCAACACCCCTATCACTTGGCGTTCTCCCTCCTGCTGCTGCTTCTACAGGATTAGAGATGCCACCATCGCCTTTTCACCGTTTGTGTGGCTGTGTGCTTCAGAGTGGGACTGGCAGGGCGACTGGGCAAAGAAGCAGAAAGCAATAAATATGATTGATTTTACTACAGCCACAGTCAATACTTAAAATTTGAAGTGATAGTGATAGTGGAAATAGTTTTTCTTTACACCTTAGGCAAGAGTATGGCTATGAAGAGGCGTTTCTATCACCCATCATTGCACTCAACCATTGCTTCATTAACTCCAGCATCCAGCTGCATGACTAATAGACTTTTACACTGATAACAATCCTGTTTGTGGTGGTAATTGTGTGAGGCAATTCCCATTCATATTAGCCTGTTTCTCCTGAAACGATAAGGAATAGGAAAACATTCCCATCAACTGGATAGAATTAGTCATTAGATCAACAAATATCCGGCCTCATGGTTGTCACTCAGAAGAATATTAGGTGCAGATGGGACCTGTCTGGGTCACTCATATGCTGTCTCAATCAGGTTTGGAAGAGAGGAAATATTGCAGATCTTGTGTGTGTATCTGTGTTTTCCTATGAGTTCGTATATGAAGTGGTATATAGTGTATGTAGCTGTTGATACACAAATGTGTGTGTGTGTATGTGGAAATGTCTTTGAATATGTTTTGACAGCATACTCAGTTTCAGATGCAACTTTACCACCACCACCACCACCTCACCACCACCTCACTCCCCACTTCCATATTCAATAAAATAGGTACACTAACCAATGACATTTAACCAAATGTCCAACCCACCAGTCAGCACGCAGTCCAGTCCAAATAATACACAAACACAAGTGGAACACAAGACAGGAAACAATTTTGAAAAGGCATCATTCCATTACTATTGTCAATTTATAGAAATAGAAATTAGATGAGAAATTTTAGGCCATATTGTCGAGCCCACACACACACAAGTAATAGCACAAAGTTGGCCTCACATACACATTGAATGTTAATTTTGAAATCTAAGTGCGCAGATCTCTCTTTCGGCCACACTCTCTCGCTGTCTCTCTCTCTCTCTCTCTCTCTCTCTCTCTCTCTCTCTCACACACACACACACACACACACACACACACACACACACACACACACACACACACTTATTCATGGAGATAAGCAGACGCTTATCAGTGAGGAGAGCAGGCTGAGACACAGCAGCCAAGTAACCTGCATGCTCCTAAGTGGAGACAATAATGGCATTCATGGAGCACACAGATGTGCCTTTCACCACAAAGACGGTGAAGCAGATAAAGTACAGTCAAGCCCAAATAAAACCACATCTATTACATTAGAAAAATGACTCATTCATGACTTAAGCAAAATATGTCCCCTGTCCAAATTTATACTCCAGCTGAGGATTTATCTAAATTAAGGTAGCAAATGTTCCAAAAATTGCCTTTATTTGCTTAACAGAATATTGGTATATTGACTTTCAGTAATGTAGCAGTTATGCTAGAAAAGATATTCTTTACTGAGATGCAGGAAAGCATGAGACGCTTGCACACTGCAGGTGGTGATGGCAAAGTTCCCGTTATCATAATGAAGAGTGATCTCGAAGGTGAAATTGGTTGTGAATTAAAGGGCCATTGCAGAGTATTGAATAAGTAATTTCCTGTCACTTTACTTCCGACCCTGTTTCTATCATTTCAGTCCTGAGTAATAACACAGGTTCTGCACGTACAGAGCTCCAATCCATACGTCTAACTATTGTAATATATCATAATATTGTAATATATTACTATTGTAATTTATTAATTATTACAATTACATTGAGTAAAAAAGTCATACAACATGACCTTATGAATGAAACAAGAAGCATGTAAAACAAATGTCAGTAGTAATATGACTATAACATATATATTCTTACTCCTGCCTTCTTATGATACTTCCTGATGACAAAATATAATATCACTCCCATCCCACAAGATTTCTGATCTGATCTTTGGATCAGATCTGATCTTTTTCTTTCCCATCATATTGCATCTTAATTAACATTTTTACTATAATTATATAACCACACTCAGGAAGCTGTATGTGCAGTATGAAGTGTAAATACTGTACACTTTGATGTTAGTACATGCTGTTCTCAGATTAGCCTTGGAATAAACTGTTGAATTTAACACTGAACGTACTGTATGCTGTAATCTTCCTAATGCATATCACACAAATCAGCACTGAGAAATGAAATAATTTATAATTCAGCACAGAAACCAGAGAGTAATTGCATGACGAATTATGCACATGCCAGCTACAGTGTCACAAACCACTTGGAAACACACACACACACACACACACACACACACACACACACACACACACACACATATGCTCTCTAACTGTGAACATCATGCTGCTCTTTTGGCTGGTGTAGTCTAATACAGGCTTGTTATCCATAGCACTGAACACTCTGTTCAGCTGGTGCCGAGACTCAAGGAAAGTAGTACTGAATTATGGCATAAACTGTGTGTGTGTGTGTGTGTGTCTCCACGCGCGCGCTTCACACTCCTCCACCTGTAAGTGAAAGGAGCTCATACTGGGAGTGAGATGGGCTTTTGAGCAGCTGTGTTGTGCCCCATTGAACGTCCTCTATTCACCATGCCAGCTCATCCCCTCTTGCCATCTATTCTTCTTTTTCCCCCATATTCCATTACNTCCCCCCCCTCTCATTTTTCTCCCTCAACTCTTTCTTTACAGCCTACTCTCCATCCATATATCTCCATCTTTTCCCATTTTTTTTTGTTATATTCACTTTTTGTTCTCCTTTTTGATTTTACAGTCCTCTCCCTATCTCCAACTTGTTCATATCTACATTCATCTCTTTGTTCACTGTATGATAGTGCCTCTGATTCTTCTCCCCAGACTTCTCCTTCCCTGCTTCTTTTTTCATTCCCTGCATTTTTTTCCCTTTGTGTTTTACATTCCCTCTCTTTTTCTTGCTCTGTTTCTTACCTCTCCCTCCCTGTCTCCATCCTAATCTCCCACTAGGTTTTGTGTCTATTTTGCTTTCCATTCAGACCTCTGATTATGCTTTACTCCAGCCTCTGCCTTCTCTCCATCCTAACTGTTGAGGAAAACTTCTGCTGTGTATGCAGCCAGATAAAATAAGGCTACTGTCAGGGAGAAAAGAGTCATCAAATGGAGGGAAATTATTCTCGATACTCTGTAAGTAAAGGAGTGTAACCTAGTTTTATTCATGGTTACACATTATTTTCTGGAAAAAAATCTCAAAGAATACATGAAATTTCACATTCATGTGTAACCTCACACATGCTGCAACACATGGGCTTTCTCTTCACAGCTCAGTTATAAGGTTAGGATTCACACTTCACGTATTAATTATGCAAAAAGGACAAAGAGATAATTATTAATAAATCAGTGAACTCACCTGCATTTCACAACAGCATTACTCAGTTACCTAACATAGTACAACATAATATAAATATAATTTTGCTAACCTATTTTATATAAATTGCATTCTGCATAAATTACTTTTAGTGCATAAGGTGATAATACAATCCAAACTCCAATAATATGATCAACCGAATTTGTAATTTATCTTGCACTTTTTTTTTCAAAATACAGCTACTGTATACATATTGTGATTTCTTTGGCATCCTTTGAGTGTTTTGATATGAGATTTAATTCTGGAAACAAACAGAGTTTAATCAGCCAAATCAGATATGAAAATCATAAGCAAAAGGCTGAATGAATGATTCAGCCAGTCAGGTGTAGGAAGGGTACATGATAACTTCAGAAATCAATCATCTTGTACAACCAAATTATAATGATGCCTTTCTAAAGCTAATTCATCCATGGCCATTTACATAATCATTTGCTTTTGGTGGTCATTTTTACCTAAAGACACAGACAATGGGATGGTAATCACAAACAACGAGCTGATCAAGGAAAAAAACTTCAAGACCTCAATGAGTGTAGCTTTTATTTTATTTACTTTTTGACATAAGGTGCCGTAACTCATTCTGCTTGTGGATGTAACAGACATTTAGGAGGGAGTGCTGAAAAACTCTGACATCATACATCATCAAATGGCAACACTTATGTTTAACATTGTACATAATCCTTTAAAAATAATTAAAATAAAAATCATATCTTCCTTCCGTATAAGATGCAAATGATCAGATTACACACAGTGTTAAAGTGATCTCACCACATATTTCAGATAGAAAATTAGTGTTTGAACATACTGAGCATGCAGACATACAGGGGAGATGTGTATTCTGTTGTAAGACAGTTAATTGTGGATGCTTTGTTGAGAAAATATGCCACAGATGGAATGTTATAACCAACGTGAAGCCAAGATGACGATAGCTGCTCTTCCATCAGTGAGGAAACTGATACAAATAATTCAGAAAATTGCTTCCTATATTTTGCTCCGCTTTCACATTATAGCTACTAGTATTGCTTTGTTTTATCCCCCCCCACACACACACACACCCACTCTCCCCACATTCTTCCTCTGTGTGTCTAATGGGGGTACATGTGTCTGCATTTTAATCTTCTTCAGCCCTGAACATCAGTCATTCACCAGCCAACCTGACGCTCGTCTCTGCATCATGTACGCAGAGTAACACCTTTCCCTTCATCTCTTCCTCCACATCTCCTTCCATCTCTGACTCCATCATCCCATTCTGTCCATCCACTCTGTTCATAACTCCTTCCTTTCTTCTCACCAGAGGTGGGTAGAGCAGCCAGAAACTGTACTCAAGTAAAAAGTATTACTTTTACTTATGATAATAGTGTTACTTTATGATAATAGTGACTCAATAAGTAAGAGTAGTCACCAAAATAATTAGTTTAGTCAGAGTAACAAAGTATCTATTAAAAAGATTAGTTGAGTAGTGAGTAACTTTGACCAAGTTTATTCTTTAGAATAATCAACAAGCTATAAAATGCTCGTCTGAGGGAGAAAAAAAATGCAAAGTAGCCATATGTAGCTCCTAATACAATCCAAATCGTATCATATAAAGAAACAGTAAACAGTAATAAATCAAATATTTATCACATAACAAATCATGACAATTCTGGCCTGGCCCCAAGAATGTTAGCTAGGTTAGCTTCATGAATTTACTCAGAATAGAACAGGAAAACTTGAGTTAGCATTAGCAGCAGCAACTATTACATAGTTAATGTTGCAGCTTACCGCCACATGTTTCCTATTGAGTTCTTATAACCGAAATGTCCACATTTTTAGCGAGACAAAGACGGTAATGCATTATGTAGCTGTTGGCTTTGGTAGACTGAAAAGAAAAGTGTAGCCAGGGATGTGTCTCTTCTAAACCTCCCACTGTTGATTCCGCCATCACTGTTCTGCTCCAGGTGAAACCATGGAAACAGAGGGTGGAGGCGTGGCCACTTCAGAGCTGAAGCAGACAGTGTCTGACAGTGAGAGAAAAACTGAACGTGCACTGAATTCAGACAGGTGAAATCAAAAGTAACACAAAGGGTGCGACCAAATGTAATGGAGTAAAAGTATATTTTTTCATTATAAATATACTCAAGTCTAGTTAAAAGTATCCTGCAATAAAACTACTTAGTAAAGTACAATTTTGTGAAAAAAATTTACTTAAGTAAATGTAATGGAGTAAATGGAACGCGCTACTACATAACTCTGCTTCTTATTCTGGTCCTATTTGTTCCTTCTCATTATCATTAGCTCAGTGCTCTGGGAAGACAAAGACACTTCCTAACTTCTCGCTAATTGTCTGTCTTTTGAATATTTGTCTCTCTTGTTAACAAAGTGTCAGTCAAGTGTGTGTTTGTATAGGTGGAAGTTCTCTGGGCTTAAGTGGTTAATTTGGTTTCTGGTAATTTGTTTGACCTCTAACTAGCCCTGCCTTCTAGCTTTTCATATTGTTAAAACACCAACATGAAGGGAGTCGGAAGATATTTGAGGACTTCTTTGTGTATAACGTGCTGTTAATAATTTTGAAAATCTAAATTAGTTGTAGTGAGATTAAATAGTTTTATGAACTTCACCTTGAAATGAGCCCAGCATACATGGAAAATAATACGGATATGGACAGCAAAATCTATCCATCAGTGGGAACAGGGAGAAACAGGAGGAGAGTTAGTTTGGGTGAAAAGAATGATAGGTGGAGATGTGAAGAAAGAGCAATGAGGAGAGGAGGGCAGAAAGACAGGATGGAAGACATAGTGCTCTTGTAATGGGCAAAGGGCAATCTGTGGAAAGAAACAGAGAGACAGGGAAGACAAGGAAAGAGAGATGAGGAGGGAAGGAGGAGATTGTTGTGTTAAGGAGATTAGCTTTGAGATAGAGCACACAGGACAGCAAGCATGAAAGAGGAAGTGATGATCAGGAGGAGTCACAGTTGAAAGGGTTAGATAAGAGAAAATGTTTATGGGGTTTGTTTTAGCTGCTCTGATTGACGATGGCTGTCACTGGCTTTAATGTCTGTAGTGAAGGATGTATAAAGTACTGATCAATTGAATGTCACCCTTGGAGGAAAAAATAACATGCTCCATAAAACTACTTCTCACATACTGCTACTGCTTTTTTAGTGGCCCCACCCTCTATCTCTCTACACACACACACTCACACACTTACCTGAGACAAACTCCATGATGCACTCATCACGGTAAATTAAATGACACTGCATATTTGCACAGGTGTGTGGGTGCTGGTGTGTGTTTGAAGCAAAGGGATCCAGGGTGCAAATATGTCAGAGTTTTGCTTGGTTGACCTGTTTATGAGGCACCATAACACAGGATTTATTCTTAGAGATAAATAGACAGCCAGCAGGAATGAGGAAGAGATGGATGTAGGGAAGATGGATGGAGAGATGAAGTGGTAAAAGAGAGGGTCACTAATCACACAGTGGTGTACATTAAAACATTACCAAAACTCGATATTTACTGTTTACTGACTGCGTGACATCAATACAGCTGAGTCTAAACAAATGTAAATTAATTCGTGCCAGTTTTCGATATTCTTATTTTTAGAGAAATAAATGTATCCGCAGAGAAATCCATTATACTGCCACTCCTCTCACAACTTATTGCCATCAGTGCTATTTTAACTTTGCTTGGCAATGCATCCAAGTGCAATACATATTTACACACAAGCTTATTGGCTGCATTCCAGCACAACTCCACAAATGGAACCGTGCCCAAAGAGATGGGCCCACTTGTTTACAGCAAAGGATATGGTGTTGATTATTGTTACATCTTGTGTGAAATCCTGAAGTCACATCTTTAATAAATATCCTGAGACACACAGCTTATCTTTTAGTCATTGCTTTTTTATTTTTATTTTTATTTATTTGTTTATTTATTTATTTTGGTATCTGCAAGGAAATGTAGGAATAAACCTGCTGAAAGCATGTTATCAATAAACTTGATTCACTTGGCCTGAATAAATGCCCTTTACCTTTTTTTCTGTCTCTCATATTGGCTCATCCAGTATTGTTCTCATCTTCTCACCTGCCTCTGCATGTTTAGCAAATCAATTGGTGTGAAGCAGCAAAGGACCATGAAACTGTGAGATTTAAATCGAAGTCAGGTTAGGACCTCCTGCTGTGCCACATGTAATACCAACACTGTGTGCACTCTCACATGCACACACACACAATACACACTAAGAAAAGAATATCTAGAAGACACTAATCAGCCTCAAATTAATCTAAAAAAAAAATACTAAAGGAAAGGAGAAATAGTAGTTTTTTTGCAGTATAATCTCATTTTGTCATAATTTACAGTTTACACCCTGTTATATGTATTTAGTCTATCATGCATATAGGAACTTGAAATGACACACAGTGTGCATTACATGTGATGCTTTATATAGTATAGATGCTATAAGTGCATATACATGTATGAACAAGCTTGTGTGGGTGGATGGAGAGATCGGGAAGGTTTCATTCTGCTGAATCCCTTGTTTTGTGATTGAATTATTCATTCAGGCAGCAAACTCTTTCATCCCTCTCTGCTCTTTTTTCCCCTCCTCTTTGTCTCCTTTGCCCTTCCAGTTTGACTAAACGCAACATTTCTTGAGCACCCCTCCACCCAGTCCATCACTTCTCTTCTCCTAATTTTCTCCCATATTGTTTTTATCTTCCTTCCCTGCATCTTGCCCTGACTACTCTCATCTTCCTCTTCTTTCTCAGACCACCAATTCTTTCTGCCCCTTTCTGTTTCAATTTCTCAATCTTTACCCTTTTTAGGGTTCTGCTTTGCTTTATCCCTGCTTTTTTCCTATTTCTTTTATTATCATTTGCCTTCTACTTTGTCCTCTCCATTTCTTTCACTCTTTTATTTCTTTTGATGACAATCTCTTTTTCATTCCCTCTTTATCATCTCTGTCTCTCTGCGCTGCCTCTTTCTCTCTTTGTCTGACTCATGCTTCTCCTCTATTAGTAGTCCCCAGGGTGTTTAGACACCACAATGCGTTGTGTATCCCTCACCAAAAACCAAACAATGAAAAATGAAAAGCCTGAAGAAACCCAGCAATACCTCAACGTGTGAGAGAGGAGGAGGAAGGAAAATGTCAGTGACTGAATTAGGCAAAGGGACTGAGCTTTTTGAAGGAGCACAGACAACTTTGGTTATCCATACAGTATGTATGGATGCTAGAGAGGCAGGGAGACATGGAACGTGCTGACTGCACATGTAGAGTGAATAACTGCTCATGTTCTCCCCTCCCACTGAGGTGCATTGTGTGTATATGCATGAATATGTTTCCAAACATCTGCTTGGATCTGATGGTGTGTGTGCATGTGTGTTGTGTGTGGAAATTTGCATATGTCTCCTGTATTTCTGTATTTGTGGGGATCACATCAGAAAATTTTACCAGTAAGGTGACACAACTTGGATTTAAAAAAAAAAAGAAATGATTTAAGTAACCTTGTTTGTTTGCATAAACTCATCCTGCACGTTTGAATCCCTATTTCGTAATGATTAAAGCCGATGACTTTTATGCTCTCAGTGTGGCTTGACTGACATGTCACAATATGGGTGCTCACAATGAAAAGAACCTCAGGGCTGTTATGAGTATTTTTCCAATAAAGATTTATTCCATTCAAATCTATTTGACCAGGCCCATAAACTTTACTCAGATTCATTCCAGGAGCTTTGCTTAAAGAGCAACTTAACGCCCCTGTTTTAGCTTGACCATACCTCCTTTACATATTCAAAAAATGTCTTCAACCTGAACAAATGGGACGGGGCAATGTCATGGATTGTCTTACCCCATTTTGAGATCTGGAGGGCAGCCACACTGTGATTTTTGGAAGAAAAAGGGAAAGCACAGTCTTTATAATAAACACTTCAGATTGGCACAAGAATCAATTGATTAGAAATTGGTAGTGGCTTCACCTACTGTAGGCTATAACTTAATAATTCATAAAAGTGGATTTAATGATAAGTTGCACTTTAAATTTTGGGAAATGTAACTGTGGCTTCAAGAAATCAGGCTGGAGACTTTTCAAACTACCCAACACGAATTTCTGATATATCTGGAGTCTATCTGATCTCCTGATTGCTCAGTCATAGATCAATATTGTTAATTAGGCTCCTCAAACCGTATATCAAACGGCAGCCGATATGGCTTTCCCACCTACTTTCCCTCCTATTGCAACCTGGCTGTTCAAGGAGAGGGAATTTCTCTTTGAATTGGTTCTCCTGAGGCTTCTTCCATTTAATTTTTTTCCTTATATGATAAGTTTTGTTTTTTTTTTCGGGAGTTTTTCCTCGTCTTCATAGAGAGCTTGGACTGGGTCCGGAACCGTTAATATGTGGGCCTGTAAAGTCCTTTGAACTTTGTATGTGATATTGGGCTATACAAATAAAGTTGACTTGACTAAAAATTTCAGCCAGACTCTGATAATTACTTATCAAATGCCAAATCAATGTTTAAACTGGGCCTAATTCATGCAGCGTCTGCCTGCCTTAAAATGATCATCAAAGTAAGAGTTATGGTTGGACAATGATCACAAAGGGTTAAAGTCCCAAAAGGGATTTCCACAGCTCTACATATAGCGCCTTTATGTGCATGAACCTGTGTTTATAGATCCAACATCTGTGCACATCTGTATTATTACTGCCTGGCTTAGCCTGTCAAGCTGAGATGATGGTATGTTGAGTTTTTCTTCTGTTCTTCCCTTTTTTTGTATGTGTGCTGTTACCTAAACAATAGCTGGCAGTTATAATCCTGAATAATCCTCTCATCTTGCAGAGAAATTCATGAAATGCACAAGCAGCCATGAATATGAAATGCATGTGTTATTCACTTTGACAGTGTGATGTAGTCCTGCTCTGGAAATTATTTGAACCTCATGCCTGTCTTTCTATGGTAAAACACCAGTGGCAGGCCAACTCCTTTTTCATTTGCTGGAGAAATGTTGTCTGCACGCTGCTAGAGGGATGTCCTAACTCTTTCTTCAATGCTTTGCTTGTGGGCAACATATATGGTATACTAATGCACATGCACACACACACACAAATACACACAGCTAGCGGTGCAGACGGCACTCGGCAATCTTTCTTCTCTTCTAATCTTCTACCTCTCTCAAAACCAAGCCTGCACTCAAGGTTTCTCTCTCCTTTGCTCATAGACACACTCACCTCTTCCTACATGAGGGGATGTGATATAGAGTTGATCTCAGTGTGTGTGTCATGTGGTGTAACTCAGGAGCACAGGTATTGACAGAGAGAAAGAGGGATGAAGGTGGGTGATGAAAGGGTGAAGCACTGCATCACCACAGACCTTCCCCCCTGGTGCTGAAGAAGTATCCGGCTTCTTCTGAGGCCCTTGAAAGCCTCACAGCATGTCAACCTACAAGGCCCCTTCATGGATACACACACAGAAACAGTAACACTCCTCCCACACATACAAAAAGACCACCTTTGCATTAGCACCCACACACAGGCACACAAAGATCGCACTCATTAAATTATGGGTCAGACAAAGCAAGCTCTATATAAGGCTTTCCAGCTTTATTCTCTCTGTGATGTAATGTATTGTAATGTGAGGTCTGGCAGCACAGCTTTCAGCAGGAGATCTAAACCCAGCAGGGAGTTAATAAGGCAGGAAAACAGGATAAACACTGACACATTGATAGTGTGTGGCTGGGTGTTTGTGTCCTGCAATAAGATGTACTCCTACATGTTAGCGCACACACACACACACACACACACACACACACATTTTCATACACATACTGACCCTCAGTGGGTACCTTGGTAGACAGGTGGTGGTGCCACTGCCTGTTGCTAAGCAATTACCAAGTCCATTAGCCCCGCAACATGTCCATAATGTGGATTTCTCCTTGGTGTTTGTGTGCTGACTTGGTTATCATGTGTGTGTGTGTGTGTGTGTGTGTGCAAGCTTTCATTACAGAAGATGCTGTGAATAAAACACACGGTAAAACACAACCAGTCTAGTTTTTCGTGTTTTCTTGTTAGAAGCAGCTGTCTTCTGTTCGTTGTTAGCGCACATTTATTCTGTTGTGCACCTGCAATCAAGTCCAGGGCATGACTTTGGGTGGTTTTGTGTGTGGGTTCATATGTGCACATGTGCCCTTGCATGCGTTTGATTGACATGCACAGGCTGATATACGGCACACCAGTTAAATGCAGCTGTGTGCATTGGCTGTAAATAACCAGAAAGCTATTAGAGAAGGTTCAACAACTGTAGCTCACAAAACACACTGCGATCGCAGGCACGTGGACGTGCACAAGAACCACCCTGATCCTGTGCGTTCACACTTGCAGGTACATAGACAGATGGTCAGATGAACAGGCGCAAGCTGTTAAACACTCTGCCCCTCCTCTTTCATTCAGTCAGGAGGAGAGTGGATGTGGTTTGATAGCCACTTGGAGTCAGCTACCCTCCCCTAACAGTCAGCCTACTGTGAGAACCCACTTTTGCCCCTAATGCAGAAATGATTGGTACTCTGATGCGATTACCTCTCCCCAGTATTCTATTAAAACCACTCCACTTACAAAATAAAAAATGGTGAGAGAAAATGCAGCACTTACCCTATCTGTCTGCCTTCCCCTCCCCTCCCACTCCATCCTGCTTTCACATTATTTCAACTCTGCTCTGAAGGGAAGATACAGGCTAATTAAAGTTGACCTTCACCACACACACACACACACACACACGTACAGATGGAATAACGCACACTAAGAACAACCACGTAAAAAGAAATATCCACAAGCCATATCGTAATTACCAGTAATTATGTTTTTATTCAGTAACAGTTATTCACTGATTGGGTGGTAACATGTTAATATTTGTCTCTTTAATTATAGCAGAGTCACGAATTACACATATCCAGAGGTATGTATTAACATTTACTCCATTATATTTACTTCAATAACTTTTTTCACAAAATTGTACTTTACTGAGTAGTTTTATTGTAGGATACTTTTAACTCATACTTGAGTATATTTATGAAGAAAAAAATGTACTTTTACTCCATTACATTTGGTCACATTGTTTGCGTTACTTTACTTGTATTATCTGTGCGCAGCAGAGAAAGTGAAACCGAATGTCCGACTGTGTGTGGGAAGGTCTACTCTGCTTTGGTCCAATCACATTCAGCGTCCCCTCATCTCCATGACAACGATGGTTTCACACGTTGACTCGGCGTTGGCCTGAGAGTTGATAGGTGGGCCATTCAGCGGCTTGTGCCAATTTTTTTCTTTCATAATTTTCTTGGTGTTCAGACGAAAAATGAAGAGAGATAGGGTGACACGGAGAAACAACGGACAATTATGGAGTTATTCATCGATCCCCAGCATTTTCGGGACATTTCAGCTTCTGAAAACTCAACATGGAACTTGAGGAAACGTGGCGGTAAGCTGCAACGTTAGCTACTGAACTAGCTGCTGCTACTAATGCTAACTCAAGTTTTCCTGTTCTATTGTGAGTAAATTCATGAAGCTAACCTAGCTAACTGTCTTGGGGCCAGGCCAGAATTGTCATGATTTGTTATGTGGTAAATATTTAATTTATTACTGTCTACTGTTTCTTTATATGATATGATTTGATTGTATTAGAAGCTACATATAGCTACACTGTAATCCCAGATAAATTGTATCTGAGTATCTGAGATAAGACTGAGAAGCTTCATCAAAACATGTAATTCCAGATGTTGTTTTAACTCAAAGAAATTAGTTAATTGTCCCCAATTTAGTTAATTGTCCCAACACGACCTAATGATTTTGCATTAGTCGTACTTTTTGGATATATTTTTTATTCAGTTAGAGTTTTTGAGTTGAATCAACTTAAGTACCGGTAAGTTTAGTTTTGCCCATATTAGCAAAGCACAAACTTATTGCTTAAAATAGAATCTTAGTGATCCCGGGTTCAAGGCCGAGGACTGGGTCCTTTCAGCATGGAGTTTGCATGTTCTCCCTGTTTCTGCTTGTGTTCTGTCCAGGTGCTCTGGCTTGGTAATTCTAACCATGCAATATTCATTCATTGTACCTAAAAATTGGAGTCTTTTCTGTTGTGAGTCCTATATTCATTGAACATATGAATGAAGTTATCAGGGCTTACAGTGCTGCACGGTGGCTCAGTGGTTAGCTCTGTTGACTCACAGCAAGCAGGTCTTGAGTTCAAGGCTGACTGGTTCTTTTCTGTGTGGAGTTTGCATGTTCTCCTGTGCACTACAACCCCAGATTTTGTTTTAACTCCAAGAAATTAGTTCATTGTACTGGATCTGTACTTCAGTGTCTCATCCTTTATGCAGCACTGGATCTTCTGGCATCTGCCTTTAGGTCTGACAAACTTTTAATTCAGTGTAAATTTGAATTCTAAATGATTTATTATTTGTTAAAGTGGCTCATGTCCAGCTGCAGCATGTTGTGATTGTTGTTGTTGCTGAGGCACCAGATCAAACATTTTCCTGATTTCAGCTCATCCACAATACCTGCATTTCTGTTTTATATGATTTTTTTTCTTGCTCTACCAATTAGAAGTCATTCTCTCTGAAGTGCAATGACATACAAACTCATTTATATCAGTATTCACATATTCACAAATACCTTTGGATGGACCATTTATGGTAAATTGTGGGAGTGTCATGGGCAGGATATGAGCGTTTTAATGTGTGCAGACGTCCAAGCTGATTGTGATTTATAAAGAGTAAATTGTGTGAAGCCATGTACGCATGGTTTTATAAATCTGAATATTTTTGTGCGTACGCCATTTCCATTTTGAGTGCCGTACACTTTTAGTATGGATTCCACGCAACATTTTATGAATGAGGTCCTTGAAGACTATTTCTTGACATATCATTCTTTGCCTAACATGTAATGTTTTCCATTTTTTTATGCATAATACAGTGTCAAAGCAACCAAATGAAAACCCAAGTTACAGTATGTTAAGAGTATATTCACATGTCCAGCACTTATTTCAAGATAATGGATGCACAGATGAATTTGTCATTTATTCAGTTATATCTTTTATCACTTTTCACTTTTCCATGCATCTGCTACATCATATGGGTATATATTTTAATAGGTAACCATTATGTGGCTCACCAGGTTTGACTTCTCCTCTTAACTTCTTTTCACTTTGCTCCATCCAGACATCTCTCACTATCTTTTACAATTTACCATCACTCTTATTATCACCTTCATCCCCTCTCTCTCTCTCTTATACGTCCATTCTAGCTCTCTCTGTATAGTGTCCCAGCGGAAGTGGAATTCTGATTTATGCTGCAAGGCTGTTGGCTCTAAATGGGATGTTTTATTCAGTGATGGGAGGAAGTGACTGCCTTTTCTACCTCTATCCAGAGTTTTACATTAAAGCACATACATGCATGCACACATGCGTGTACAGTATGGCTCCCACACACGTTAAAGCATGATTTATGCTGACATTTCTTCTTCTTATTGGAAATAGGTGAGAAGAGAGAGGAAGACAGACTGATAGAGATAGACTACTGACAGGCACACATGTATAGATGATAAAGCAGCAAACAGACAAACATTGAAAAAAGAATAATGGGAACTTCTGTGGTAACTGTGAGTTAAGTTTTGTGTATCTGTGTGTGTGTTTGTGTGTGCAAAGTCAAGGTCACCCCAGTGGGTTGCATTTCTCTCCGTGTTGTTAGCTTGCAACCTGACAGCTAGACATCTATACGATGGTATGGAACTATTAGGGGCATAACAGATGAAAAGAAAGAGAGATAGATAGAGAGAGAGAGAGAGATGGAGGTGAGGGGTGAGTAATTTTCTNAAAAAAAAAAAAAAAAAAACTCACAAATTTAATAGGAAAAACTCACAAATTTTCAAGAGAACCCCAAATTTGGTAGGAAAAGAAATCTGAATTTCTTAGCTTAAAATAAGAAAAATACTGAGAAAAGGGGAACCACATTAAGACAAAATCATCCAATTATCATAAGCGTATGGACTTTGAAGAGACATCACCCTGAACTGGGTTTATTAAAAATACACCACACTAATTTGTGCATCATCATCATCANAAGAGACATCACCCTGAACTGGGTTTATTAAAAATACACCACACTAATTTGTGCATCATCATCATCATCATCATCATCAGTGGGTAGTTGCAGGGATGTTGCTGGTTATGTTTGTGGGTGATTCACATGGGATTTGTGGTTCAGCAGGACACAGTAAGACAGATAATAAATTAAAATGATCCTCTAGACGTAAATCTTTGAAGAGAGCAGCAACTAACTAACATGTGACACTCAAATTCAACAGTGTGTGTTGTGTGGAGATGACTGATGTTCAACTTGACACATTCTACCTTACAAAAAAAATAGTTAAGAGTTTTTTCTCGCAAATTTGTGAGCTTTTGTCGCAAATGTATGACTTTTTTGAATATTAGCCCCGCTCCCCATCTCATTAATTTTCTATTTTCCTAATATGCTGTCATACATCAAGGACAGCACGGTGTTGCAGTGGTTAGTGCTGTTGCCTCACAGCAAGAAGGTCCTGGGTTCAATTCCTAGCCAGGGCAGGTCCTTTCTGTGTGGAGTTTGCATGTTCTCCCCATGTCCACGTGGGTTCCCTCCGGGTGCTCCGGCTTCCTCCCACCTCCAAAGACATGCATGTCAGGTGAATTGGGAACTCTAAATTGCCCGTAGTGTGAATGAGAGCATGAATGTTTTGTCTGTCTCTGTGTCAGCCCTGCAATAGACTGGCGATCTGTTCAGGATGTACCCCACTCTCGCCCTATGACCGCTGGGATAGGCTCCAGCCCCCCCGTGACCCTCAACTGGACAAACGGNCCCTCTCGCCCTATGACCGCTGGGATAGGCTCCAGCCCCCCCGTGACCCTCAACTGGACAAACGGGTTTAGAAAATGGATGGACATGTAGTTCAAAGCAGCAGAAATGGAAATTTGTGTGTGTGTGTGATGCCTGAATAATGTAGTGAGAATAACAACGTGAATATTCATTAACTGTGTAGCGTTGACAGTTATCCATGTACCTGTCACTCAAGGTCTCAGGTGGATACAGTTTGATGAATACACACACACACATACCCTTGAAAAGATGTTGTGGTGTTGCATTGCATGCTGCATTGAGGTATTTGTAGTGCGTGTGTTTTCAAAGAGGGTTGCATACATTATGTGTCTGTGTTTACGCAGGCGCGTTTGAGTTTGTATTAATGTGGTATGTTTGCTTGAGGGTGGTGAATCTACTGATTTATTCATTGCATCTGTCCCAAAGAGTCATCATGTAAGCAGGTTAGACTCCAGCTTGTCTCCTCTGAGTTTTATGAGCTCCAGTTGATGCTCTGATGGCAAACCGCCCAGCTTTCTGCTTTACTTCTACCATAACTCCTGCTACGGAGACAGGTGTGCTAAACATGACTTATTCTTTACCTGAGTCCCCTACGGTTGGACATTAATTAAACATGCATGTGTGTGTGTGTGTGTGTGTGTGAGCATGTGCTCTTTTATATATATATCCCCAGAACTAATTTCAGCACCATTCTCCCGATATGATTTCAGCAGCAAAGACAACTCACGCAGTAGTTCAGTGCGGAGCTGTTAAAACACAGGTGAAATAGTGCTCAGAGAGCACACAACTCACCCTGAGCTCCCAAAGAATATTCAGCTAGTTTTCATTTTCCACATGATTTGCTCTGGGTTGTGGTCACTCAGGAGGAGAAGAGACGAAAAGAGAGAAAAATATAAAATTAGGGGACTCATACTGGAGAAGAAAAATGTGTTTGTTTAATATTACAATTCCCTGGCCTGTCATTGAGGCAGAGAAAAAGAAGATGGCTTACAAAAGGAATGACAACATGCATATTTTCCTCTGCCCAAAGGAAAATATCTTACATGGGGTATTATAGTAAGCTGTTTCTGCATACCTTATCTCTCATCTAGCTTACCTGTTTGTACCTTAATGATGCATTGTTATGTACTGTATCTACAATTGTCCATTTCCTGGTATATTAGTGGGTTTGTAAATCCTGCAGGGCAGACATACTATATGTGACATGCTGGCATGAATTGTAGACGCTCAGGGTTACAAAACAGTCAAGAATGTCACGATTTTCTGAAATAATGGGGAGAAGGACAACGTGTCATCGAGAAAGTGAGCAAATGACAGAATCTCTGAAGGAGAGGAGAAGGAGAAAAGATAATTGGACGTTTGAAAAGTAGAAGAACGGGAGTTCCGACTTCCTCTCCAAACATAGACTTGACCCTGGGTGGAGGGGAAAAGTAATTTACAGTCCATCTAGAACTTTTTAGTTTTGAGCCAGTTTATCCTTCACTTTTCTGTTTCTGTCTCTGTTATCCAGATGCCCTCTATGAATTTCTAATCTTCCTAGCTGTCTGTTTCTGGATGTGCGCATGTATGTGCATGTCTTGTCGTGCTAAATGTACATGCAGTATAGCCGTAGGGTCGGATAACAGAGAGAGACAATCCCACTTATAAAGCAACTAGCAGCCTTCTATTTTTAGCTCAGGCAATCACAACATGCCTATTATTGCTCAGGAGGGTGAAAGCATGCAACTCATCTCTCATCATCTATAGAACCACCAACAAAAAACACACGAAAGATTCACACATACACATTTGCTCACCTACTTATCAGCATGGGTTGTCTGATAGAATTTTGAACAGTTGCAAAAGTGAATTGAATGAAACAGCTCACACAGCTCCTTAGTACTCATACTCAACTGTTTTAGATATTACAACCTCTACTTTTATTGCACTTTGGGATAATGAACATCTTCTGTTATGAGAAAAAATGTCTACAGTTTATGATTCTTTGTAATTGGTGAAAATTATTTTTGAAAAAAACAGGCTGTTATATTGATAATGTGATGTAGCCTCCAGCATCATGCCTTATGAATGTATTATGTTTATGCTTAAGACAGCCTACTTTATGAATAAACCAAACACACATGCATGCAGTTTTATTTCATTGTACTGAATACTACAGAAATTGGCTGGCTGAATTGGATGACTAATTTAAACTGTTTCCAATTATTGAGGTACTTGGAATTCATGCTGATGGTGATAAAAGCAGTATTGGTGCATCTATTTGTGTTTACGTGCAGGAATGAAAGGAAATAAAGCAAATTGCATGCATCCATTTATCTGAAATACTGATTGTTGCAAAGAAAAAGTGCACATACTGTGATGTGACTGCACTGACTGCTTCACTAAGCCATGTGGGTCGTGTTCTTCATCTAAGCTCCATCTGCTGATCTATAAGGAGTGTGATGTAGGACTTTTTACTCACCTTCTGTCAAGAGCTATCTGTACAACTTATCGCTGCAGGATTTAGATAGCAGCTCTTTTTAGATTAAAAACCTTAAGCTCTTTGGATTTATCTAAGCAGTTCAGAGAAACAGATTCTAATAGAGAGAGATAATGAGAAAGAGCCTAGAGGAAGAAGCATGGTCCCCTTCCTCTCCTCCCTGCTCCCTCTGGCATGCTTGTGTGTTTGGGAGTGTGTTGGGCAGGCGGAATGGCTTGTTTATGGGCAGATTAATTGCTTTTATGGCTCTGTTTCTCCCTGCGAATGGTTCTGGGTGTTTTAATGAACACCCACGCCGACTGCCTGCCTGCCTGGTCAGCTTGCCGTGCCATGCCTGCTGCTGCTTTTTAGAGCATAGCCAAGCTTTAGCCACTGCTAATGCCTGGCGATCTCTGCATGGCCCCGCATGGGTGACTGATTTCATTGGTAGATGAGTGTACGTGTGTCTGTGAGGCCGGGCACAGGTGGGTGGTTCAACCTGAGGCAGACAGGGCTGAGGGTGACCAGCAGCTAAGTGGACCGTGACTTTAATCATTTCCCGCTGAGCTGAAGAGAAGTAGCCAGGCTTTCCAGATTGTTAAACTACGGTCATAGACATAAAGATTCTTCAAAGGACTTTCAGAGGAGATGGAGTGATGGTTTAAAAAGAGGTGAGAGAGACAGTTTAGTAGAGGGCAAGATAATTAAGCAGACAGGAGACAGAGGGGTAAATGCTTTTCACATCACAAGTTTACATGGCTCAATTAAAAACTGAGCACAGTTACTCCTCTGCATCTCTGTTCTTCTCTTCTTTCTTCATCACTTCTAGTTATTCATTACTTCTCTTCTGGTTCACTGCTATTTTCAGGCCCCATTCTCTCCTTTTGTCTTCATCCCTGTTTTCTCTCTCTCTCTCTCTCTCTCTCTCTCTCTTTCTCTCTTTCTCATTAATTAGTTCTACAGGCTTTTTCTTTCTTCTAGCTTTCTACTTCATTAAGTCTGAAACAAGGATGGACCGCTGCTAATGGACAGTTTCAGCCCTAATTCACAGCTCAGCCCTGGCTATCATTGTCTATGTACATGTGTGTGAGAAAAGGGAGTTTGTTTTATCATGACCATTTCACAGGTTTTATGTGGATGTGTATGTCTGTTTAATTGGTCTTGTTTGTAGTTTTACAGTGTTGATGGTTAAACTGCATCTGTATAGAAACATAAATCAAACGATAATTATCACTCTACTTATAGCACCTTTAAAGGACCCCACCAGTGATTTTGCAGGTTTGAGCCAACAAATACAACCCACATACAGGACAAATGGTGCTTTCTTTGGTTTGCCGTGTGACACATTTGGGGAGAGGATCAGCTGAGATTCCCTTAAGTTTTTTGGACAAAACCCATAGGATCAGAGAGTACAGTTAAAAAAAAAAAAAAAAAANAAAAAAAAAAAAAAAAAAACTCTGGGAATTCAGAAATCACACAAAATTAGTCAATTTTTCCCTGCAATCAAATTAGCATCACGTTGTGTCTCCTGTCAGTGCCAGAATGCCGTTTGGATGTGCATTGTAGAGGAATTTGGAATCAAAATTTTGTTGAACTTTGGGCTCAAAACCTGGCATGAAGTCAGGGCAGCCATGTTCTTCAATGAGCTGTGTGCACTTCTGGTTTGAAAGCGCAGCTCTTCCTTTCACAGGGTTCTCTGAACACTTCAAGGACATCAGGCAGCACAAATTAAATGGAATACATTTTATAGCTCTTACACAAAACTTGTTCAGATGCAAAATAAAATTCCAAATAGGATAGCAACCTAACTAAAAAGCCCCCAGGGAGCTCGTATTCTTAACCATGCATTTCTTTTACTACTCTTTCCACAACTGCCTGTACAGTCTTATTAAGCAGCAATGCTGATCCCTCCATTTGACCATAATGCCCAATAAAAGAGACTTTATAGTTGCATATATTTACTTGTAGCTCTTTGCATATATATTGCTCTCCACCCAGCATTGCATCGTTAGTATAGCGGTGTTCTGCTCCTCTGCTATGGTGAACAGGTACTATTGAGCGGTGCTGTAAAAGGATCTGCTTTACTGTGTGTTTGTTCTGGCATGTTAACAGCTAGCTTTACAGCTCTGATTACGGCCCACCAGGGGAGCTGGGAGTGCTAACTACCCAGGAAAAATGCTGCAGGCAGAAAGGAGAGGAGAAAGCAGTAATGCACATCCTATATCCTGCATATACTCAGAGGGTGCATGCCCTTATAGAAAGTACAAAAAAAGATCTCTCTAACATTGGTTGCATCTCTCTCCTGCTAACATCTGGTGTTAAGAAAGGTTTACGCCTGACTCTCTCAGTTATGCACTACTGTCATTACACTGATTACACACATTACACACACACACACAATAAGTGCATGCAGAATCATATTTCCCTTCGTCTCTTGGATGGACCAGTCTCTGCTTTGGCCTGACAAGACACAGATGCTTATTCAGTTGCCTTGACAACCGGGGACCTCTGAAACGTGTGTGTGTGTGTGTATTTGCATACCCCTGGCAACTCCTCTCAATTTCTACACCTGGTGTTGCCCACAGACTGGCCTATGTTCACTACGCTTTCTCCCTCCTGTCTAGCTCTATCTCCTATCCCCTTTCCTTTAACCATCATTGATATTGTTATTACTTTCTCATTTATTCCTACATTATACAGCAACAGTGATGCGCTTCTGTGTTTGTTCTCTATTGTTTTGCATTTGGTTATGGGAATTTCTGTTTTGAGCGTTTTTTTCCTTGTTCCATTTCCTCTTTCTCTGCAGCGTCTCTTTCTGACAGCGTCAGTCATTAGCCTAACCTTTGGAGCAGAGAGAAGTAGTCTTTGTGTGCAGATGGCTGCATATGACAGACTGCTGTAGAAAGAAATAGTGCAGGTCCCTTTGCTTGTGCGTGTGTGTGTGTGTGTGTGTGTGTGTGTGTGTGTGTGNTGTGTGTGTGCGCTAATGTGTGCAGTTCTGAGAGAGTGCCAGCCTCCACTGCCTGCAGGTTCACTCCGGGATGACATCGCCAATGCCTGGACACTGGCAAACACACACACAGATTCACAAGACACAGTGTAAAGCCACAAATGGCTACAGATAACAGCACCTGTCCTCAATTTTTGCTATCACTTCCCCCCACTCTCTCTCTCTCTCTCTCTCTCTCTCTCTCTCTCTCTCTCTCTCTCTCACACACACACACACTCGCACACACACAGTAGTGACAGGTTCTGTGTTCCTGTGGCAGAGGAGAGTGATGAGGATGAGAGCGTGATGGCAGAGATAGCGCTGGCGGGCTGGCTGGGCCAAAGGACCCCAGGGAGGCTTGACTGATAGAGGCTGCCTTCAAGCCCTCTGGTAGTCTCTGTACAGTGTATGTGTGTNGAGGCTTGACTGATAGAGGCTGCCTTCAAGCCCTCTGGTAGTCTCTGTACAGTGTATGTGTGTGTGTGTGTGTGTGAAATGCTATGTAGTGTAGCAGATGCTATAATTGTGTTTAAACTTGTTAGGCTACCATCAGTAGAGGGCCAGGCCACGACAGTTTTTTGGCTCAAAGGCGACAGGAATAAGTCCCAGCTTCAAGGTCAGAGCACTGTTGGGTTTGGGAGCATTAGGATTGTTCCTGGTCATTGTCCAAATAGAGCAAGCAATAAATAATTTAAGCAGAGTGGAGTAATATGTATGATATCATTAATCTGAGCAGCAGACTTTAACACAATATGAACATATATCACAATATGATTCTGCTGAAAGTCGACCACATCCATATGCAGCCTGGTAGATCTGATCACAATGTGAGCCAGGCCTCAGATGTTGTTGTCTGATCTGTCTCACAACTAGCCAGGTGTAAATACAATTCATACAGCTGGGGCACATTTGTGAGCTAAAATCCACCCACAAGTTGAAAATGTCACCCTGAATTGTCTTCTCAGATCCACTTGCTCTCGTTAATGAAGTTATTTTGTGTAGGAAGTTGTGGGTGCGTGCAACTAGAACACGGACAGCAACAGCCCACGCAAAAAGTTATTTTTTAAAAATGGATGAAGCTGTCGATGTAGCAAGGATGAAAACATGGGACCCTTTATCTCACTTAGATTTATCAGGATATATTTATGTTAAAAATGCATATGTGTGTGTGTATATATATTCCATCCAAACGTGTGTGTGTGTGTAGCATGCTGGAGACTTAATTGAGTTCATGAGGAAAACAAACACAGCTGGCCAGTGTTCAGCGGTGTTGGAGGGAGGTGGAGATGGACTGATGATCAGGAATCTGTTGCCAGCACTTCACATCAGGAGACTCATCAAGACATGAAGTGGAAAAAGAGAATAGAAAGAAAAGAAAAATGGTGTGTTACAAGGAGAATGATTACTGATTACACTCTGGTATCAAGAGTAAAATGACCTTAAAAGAGCAACAGAGTTGAAAATATAGTGCAGTAACAAGGGATATAGATTATGACTTTGTCTGTCTTTTTATGGGCTCTTTAGCTGTGTGTGTGTGTGTGTGTGTGTGTGTGTGTGTGTGTGTGTGTGTGTCTGTGTGTGTGTGTGTGTGTCTGTGTGCGTGTCTCCTCTCTGTCTGTCACTCTGTCCCCTGAACTGAGTTAGGGGAGCATTTAGAGGAGTAGGAGAGCTATTTAAATCATGTGTGTGAGTGTTAGTATGTGTGTGTGCATCAGTTGGAGGTGCAGGGGACAGATTTACACCCCATGTATGGGAGAGATGAAGGCCATTTCCCAGGCAGCCCATTTCTTTCTCTCTCTCTCTCTGTCTCTCTCTCTCTCTCTCTCTCTCTCTCTCTCTCCCTCCCTCCCTCCTGGCAGTGGTCCAGTTTAATTTCTTCAGAGCCCACAGGCTTGTTCTTTCACCTCCATATCCCTTCTTTCTTTCACCAAAAGCGAACCTTCTTTCATATTCTCCTTCTCTTTAACTCTCTCTCCAACTCCTGGCCATATCACTTTCAAACTCTCAGTGCAAAGTCTGTCTTTCTCCCACCCTCTGTCCCCTGCAGCTATCTAACTGTTCACGGTGTCATGCGTTCATCTTACAGTTTCCTCACTTCCCAGTACCTACTTAGCTCGACTCAAACCTTTAACCTACTTTAGCTTCACAAACCACAAGAGTCTTGTGATCTAGTTCATCACCCTGTGAGAAATATTGCCGCATTACATTATTACCATTGAGTGGCTGATCAATTGACTGTGTGTAATGTGAAAGGATTGCTTCTAGTAACAAAGCCACAGAGAATGATTACCCAACTCTGCATAGCTTTTAGCCTCTTTTAGCTCATTGTTCTACTATTAAGATACTCTATATCAGGTGCACAAACCAAAGCAGAGTTAAAAAGACAGTGAATATTGGACTTTTCATCAGATGGCCAGAAACACGACTGGAGCAGAATGATAAAGATGTTGCCAGTATGCTGAATGTATAATTAGGCAATTATTTGTCATCACGTTATTTATTTGTCATCACGTTAGCCATTGTAGTTGGCATGGTTGTTTTAATTTCTCTGTAAAAGCAGTCTTCTTCTGGGACTACTCCCTGGTAGAGGCATACCATACATACTCGAGTATAAGCTGATCTCGTGTATAAGCTGACCCCCTGATTTTGACCTGTAAATTTAGATTTTTATAGAAACCCGTATATAAGCTGACCCCCTGATGTTATTCCATCAATTTATTTGTTTAGCAAATTGCCTGTTTTTCTGGGTATTGTCATAGTATTCCTGTGATTTTCTGAAAATAATCCATGTACCGATAAACATGATACTTGTTTCAGCAACTGATGACCATAACTGATATTAGCTGACATTAACTTTTCCAGTTTCCTCTTCCTCGTCTGAATTGCCAAATTGCATTCTAGTCCTGCTCTGTGTAATGTGTGTCCTCATCGTTGACGAGTCTGGTAGTTTCCATTGTGTGTTGTATCTTATCTCAAGCTTCTTGCTAATAAAGCACAAAACACGATGTTGAACAAGACTACCAAGTAACGTTACCATACCAGTATATGAAACAGCACTTTTATAAGGTTGTCTCTGATTGGCCCATTCTTTTGTCTTTGACCAATCACAACAGTGCTTACTGGCTGCCGTAAATGGCCACTGCAAAATGTGCTGGATTAGTGCTGTGCTGTTTTGTCAGGAAATACCTCATTCTAAGGTATGATTTAAACTTTTTTCCATGGGTAGTTGGTAATGGGTAGTATTTTCACCCCTGGAAATGATGTCATTCTCTGGGAGCAAATTTAAATTTCTCGTGTATAAGCCGACCCCCCAATTTGCTTTGCAAAATTTGGTAATAAAAACTTGGCTTATACTTGAGTATATGCAGTACATTTTCTTCCGTATAGCTCCATGGTGGGTCTGTAAAATTAAGTAACTTCAACAAGAAAAAGTAATAGGCATTTTGTTTGCTCCGATGGATTTGCTATTTCAAGCAAGTTTCAAGACTCTACAAGTTGACTTTTACAGCGTGCTAGAATGAACTGAAACCAGCTGCAATCTGGAAGGTGCTCCAATGCTAGGTTTTGGGAAATTTGGGGTGGGGGGTTAGGAGTTAAAGACAGAAGATTGATAAAGATTGTAGGTGGTGGTGAGATATACATATATATATATCTATATATATATATACTGTATGTATATACAGAGAGAGAGAGAGAGAGAGAGAGAGAGAGAGAATGTTGGTGGGGGGACTGAAGTGTCTGTAGGTGGCTGTCAAGTAGCTCTNCTCTCTCTCTCTCTCTCTCTCTCTCTCTCTCTCTCTCTCTCTCTCTCTCTTTCTCTCTACCATAAATCCACCAACATACATTTGCACATACATACACAATCTCACACACACAATCAATACAACCCTGCTTGGCACTGCCAAAGCCCAAAATGACTATAGATTTTCTGTCAACTCTGCCCTAAATTATGCAAACCTCTGGTTTATGTTCCGGTACTTTTTTCTTTTTTTTTTTCTGGCTTTCCTACTCCAGACACAGGATGGGGTCTACCACTGAAGCAGGCATAAAAGGAGGTGCAGGTGCAGATGGCAGGAAAAAAAACTTTTCCATCAGGTCGATTAAATTGTTTTTGACTACAAACTGTTAGAGACTGAGGAGGAGAGACAGTCTTTGGTTTGGTACACAATAATTGCAAAATGTATACTGCTATAGATTTTGAAATCAATACCTTCCATTAAGATCGTTGTAAATGTCCTGCTGTAGTCAGGGTTTTGTTTAAGTGGTGAATAATGCACTCAGGATATCGGTGTTGGAATTTTTGTTTTGCAAACACACACATATTCACACAGTCAGTAATAAAACTTAGCAACAACATTGTTCTCGCTGAGACAAGTAATAAGAATCACACATATATTAGGAATAATAATAAGCTCATTCTCTATACTGCAACTTTCAAAACAAAGACAACAAATGCATGCAAAACAGACAGGAAAAAATAAAAACAGAGATAAAATGAAATTAAGACATGAGGTTATAAAGCCTGAGTTATGTGCAGCATCTTTAAGGCATGCACGGAGGGACTCGTATATTGGCTTAGAGGTTGTTTCATGGTGCTGGGAGCTGGGGAGTGTTGAAAAGCTTTGTCAGATGATTCAGTGCTGTACACCTGTTCAAACAGAGATACAATAAAAAGCTTGGATCTGCATGACAGTTTGCAATTCATATGTTTTTGTTTTATCTATATAGTGTAGTATCAAACACAATAACTGGCACATTTCCTTTGTTGTATTTATATCTTGCTACTGAGAAGTATTGACCATCTTGTGGAGTTGAGACTCACTGGTTGATAAAGTACAGTAAAAAAAAAAAAAAAAAGANAAAAAAAAAAAAAAAAAGTGCTAAAACTGAGCCATCATACTTCCTTAAGTGGTCTGTCTTTCAACTTTTGCAATGGCTACAGTACATCAAATGCAGGCTTCCGGACACTGTGCCACAACAATTCTGCTGTAATTTGAATTTCATAGTTAAACAGCCACTTGAAGCCACATTTATCTTTAAGCCCAATAAATTTGAGTATTTAGTAGTTTAACCATCAAAATGTACATATATCATTGCAGACAGATTTTGTATGCACTCACCAATTAACAGTGATAAGATTAACGTAATGTCTTTTGTGTTTGATGTTAAAAAATGCCCTTCATCTTCTGTAGTGTGGTCACAGGTATCGCTAAAGGAGGTAAGTGGGGGAGGATGTTACTTTTAGCTGTCTGCTGTCAGGAACCAGGATCAGAGTTTGGATGGCTAGTGATATGTGTGTATGTCTGTCTGTGTTTGAATGTGTGGATTAGATTTGGAATGCCTATGCTATTATTTGCATACAAGTGTGTGTGTGTGTGTGTGTGTGTGTGTGTGCGTGCGTGTGCGTGTGCGTGCGTGCGTGCATGCACATAAGGCAGGATAATAGTTTGTCTGGCCAGAACTGTGACAGAGCCATCAGTGACTCGAAGGGGAAATTGAAATGATCAGCTCATTCAGTCTCCCAGCAACTGCATTACCTTGAACCTCACAGTCACACACACATGCACACACACAAGCCTTCTTTCCTCCTTTATATTTGTCTCAACCCCCCATCATTGCCCTTTGTACATTTCTCTGTCTGCCATCTCTCTTCCCTAGACTTTCTTCTGTAGCCCACTGTCTTTAAGTTTTCTTTTCCTGCCTCTCTTCATTTTCTCTTTTTTCCTCAGTTTTTTTTTTTTTTTTTTTTTTTTTGGTTTCTTTCCTTTTCATCTCCCCTGCCTTGCTCCTGTCTCTCAAAAATCCCAAATTTTAGACATTTTTGAAAGCCTGTTTTAAAGTGTGAGTGAGCTTTTGCTTGAGAGTGATGTACGTTAGATGATAGAGAGAGAGAGAGCGAGAGAGAGAGAGCTATCTGTCTGGGCTTGTATGAGAGAGATTTGGAAAAGCTGAGGTGACTTTGAGTCTCAGTACAGGAGAAAACTCTGGGTTCGGATTGGACAGAAGCCATGTTCATAAAACAGTTACAGCTATGCTGTCACAGATCCTGTTTGTTAGACAGAAATTAAGAGGGAAAGACAAAAAGAAATGAAAAATGTCTTCTTGAGGCAATCATTGATCACTTGTCAAAGTCCTTGATTCTATCTAATGAGCTGCTTGATCCTTCTGGGAGCAAAGAAATGAGAAAAACAACAGTGGCTGCCACAGTGGGACTGGGCAAAAAGCCACACAAGATAAACCTTTGGACAAAAACTGATTCTGCTGTGTTTTGACAGTGGCTTTGAATTCTGCTGCAAAATTAAACAAGACAGAGCTGAAACTAGATATATGCACAGTAGCTTACTTATACCTGCATTTTTTTATTTCATTCAAGACCCATTGCGAGTTATTATGCTTTAGGGGAAGCTTTTTTTTCTTCTTCTATATATATGTTTATTCAAGACCAAGGGACTGAAAAACCAAATACCTACTACTGCAGTACAGCCCTTTCTTTTGTGGAAGTGCATCTAGTAGATGTAATATATTGCTTGGTGTTAGGTTTTTATAAGCTAATCTGTCATCTAATAGATGCAATGAATATACAGTACTCTTTCATGCATACTTCACTATGCATAACACAAGAACTCAAATAAAAGTAGAAAACTTTTGCAAATTCACTCATTCACACTCGACTACACACATGCACACTCATACAATGATGTAGTTGGTAGCTTCACAATGCCCTGATGTGACCCCCGTGGGCTCATCAGGAAGAACTGTTCCACTTAAACTTTGTTGCTCCCTTGTAATTGAATTAGTCTGCTCAATTATGTAGGCAGGCTTGCCCTCATTACACAGCAGCACAATTAAAGTACAAGGATGGAACCGACAGGAGGAGAGAGCAGGAACAAGGAACAGAGAATGGGTCTGAAAGTCATTTTTATTGAAAAGCTTTACTTTCAACTCTCTAATTTCCCGTGATCTGACTATATCTGTTTGTTAACTGTGCTTTAATTGCTGATTTATGTCCCAGTGTATCTTTTCTGACACGCTCTTGTCTCTCTGTTTTGACTTTTGTCTTTGACTTTCTCTGCTTCTGGGCCCAACGCCTAGAAAATGCTGAGACAGTGAAACGGGCCAACTTCTCCCATAGCTTACTTCAGTGTATCCAGAAGAAAAAGTCTAGCCTTGCCCACATACTGCCAAACCCAATCTCTGCAGGGGTTCCTGGGCACAGCAAGCACACATATGCTGCCAAATATTCACATGCACATGCGCGTGCATTCATGCGTAGACAGGGGTTCTGCTTTTACTTTACTTTGAGGTATTTTTCCTGTCAGTACTAAAACTGCACTAAAATCAGATATGAGACATCAACTTTTCTCTCTCTCTCTCTCTCTCTCTCTCTCTCACTCACAGGAGGTGAAGAGCCTCACAAGTGGCTTCAAGCATGTTAATGATGGAGGTTTCCAGCTGCAGAGGTGGGTTTACACACGTGCAAACACGCATGCACTCACACAAATAATAAACACATCACACGTGGATGGAATGAACAGCCTGTAAAAGCCTCTTTCCCTGCAGATGGGACCTAGCCTTCTCTGTTTAATTACTGATAACCCACATTGGCACAATACCCCCGACTGAGATTGGACTTGTCTGTGTATTTGTGTGTCCTCTGAATGTCCCCAATCCTCCCTCCATCCCTTCTCCCCTGGCTCAGTAATCATCTGACCATGGACCTGGTCAACAACATCAATATCAACATGCCACCGATTGAGACCAAGGTGTTGATGTGAGTATATCTATGTCCACATTTAAACAGGAGCCATTATAAATTTCAATTTTGATTACAAATACCTTATTAAAATAGAAAATTACTATGTGAATCATTTAAGGTAAAAGCAAAATTTAGAAGCCTGAGATAAATTTCCTGGTCATTCCCATTTTCTTATCATCTTGCAAATGTAATAGAATCCATTTTAATGTGACATATTAAAACCTCTTATAATAAAGATGTTACTACATTATGAATTGGTTGAAATCTTGTTTGTCTATTCAGTTTGCATGTTATGAATGTATTTAGATAATTTTGTAGAAAAGCCACTTCTTGAATGGACTGACTTTTAGCATTTCATATATGTTCTATATTTGTCAAACACGGAACATATTACGCATATCAACACCTGTGCCTGTGTGTACATATGTTGTCTCTTCATCCATATGTGGGCAGTATCCAGCGAGCCTGGCGTGACTTCCTCCAGAGACAGGATGTGGAGAAGAGAAGCCCCTCCCCACCTTCCCTGTCCTCCTCTGACAAAATGAGCATGTCAATCAGCATGACGACCCTATCAGATGGCAGCACCCCAGTAAGTCACACATATGTGAAATATTTATGTTTATGTTTATATTTATGTTTCAGAATCCAGCTTCTTTCAGATAATGTTTTGTTCTGGAGAGAGTGAATGAGATGGGACATCGGAGTTTTGTGATTTGACAAAACAGATGACTACATGTTGGTTGTTGCAATGGCCTTTAGGTTTGAGGACCTTCCTTATTATAATAAGCCAAAGACATCAACAGCAGTTTTGCTGTAGCTTATCTATGGATCCCTTCCAAATCTTGGAGAGAAAAGAAAGCGTAACCACAGGTACCATTATCTGCTGTGTTGCTTGGAGCTGAATCTGTTTCGTTGAGACTTTTAGAGCACTAATTTGTGTTATAGCTAAGGTGAGACCAATTAAGAGGTTATATTATTAGTATGCTTAGAGATTTGTGCTGCTGTGCTGGCTTAAATGGAAAAATATGGAGGTTTAGACAATGCAGGACAGTCCCATTTCTGCCCAGAGGAGGGCAGTAATTCTGAGCTAATTTCTTCAATATGCACACTCACAACCAATCTCTTCTCTTGGAACAAAAAGTAAATATACAACACACACACACACACACACACACACACACACACATGCTCAGCAGCATGCAGGGAAACATTCCAAGAATAAAAATCAGTGGAACAGCTATTCTCATTCAGCATATCTTCCCTTTATTTAACCAGACCACAGTAAATCCCCTGGATTTTCTCAGCTGTCTGTTCTGGTCATTATAATTCTGTACTGGCATCGTCTGCAGCCTTCTCACAGAATGGCAAGTGCGTACACTTCTCCACTAATCTCCAAGCCTGAAGTCAACAGGCAGGTTAAATCTTAGAGGACGACTGGGAGAGTTCTGTGTATGAGCACACTTAGCTGGTGCTTCAGCTTGTCCACTCACTACAGAGAAAAGCTTTTACACTGAAGCATACTGTTTGATTTGGATCCGTGTGGATAATAGAGGGTCAGATGGGTTGTGAGTGAATAGAATTCAGAGTAGTGAGCTTCTGAGATAAATGCATTCTCTTGTCCTAGCAGGGTTTGTAGAAGCAGAAAATGCCATCGGCTGGTGGTCAGTATTCAGGGAAGGAGGGATGTGGATGAAGTTGTTATGCCTTCTATAAGAGAATACCCATGGACATACAGGGCAAACAGGTTGTGTTTGACATCCTGTGGGATGGCCAGGAAATGCTTAGCTCAGTGACTTAGATCTGCTGATGAGGAGCGATATGAGAGAGAGAGAGAGAGAGAGAGAGAGAGACCATAAGACCCAAAGGTCAAGGGAGATGGAGAGAGAGAAAGCAGACGTTGGTTCACTGGTTGAATTTGCTGATACTGTGGATCTCTCTCTTATCTTCTTCCATGTTGACCTTTATTCTTATTACTCTGTGGGAAACTGAGCTAAGCCTCACTCCTCATACTTTTGTGGCGTTTTTCTCCTAATAGATCAGAACAGCCCATTCTTAATATTACCTTGTTTTTATTCTGTTTACTCTCTCTCTCTCTCTCTCTCTCTCTCCCTCCCTCTCCCCCTTCCTTTCTTTTTTATCGCTCTTCTTTAACGGATTGCAGATCTGACAGCTCCACCCTGTTTGAATTTCTAACAGTTCTGTTTCTGCCAACCAAGTGATACATTCCCCATCTGCACCAGGGCCTCTGTCCACACATGCATGGATATGCCTGTACACACGCGCACACACACACACACACACACACACACACACACACACACACATACACACACACACACACGCACACAAACAGAGAGAATGGAGTCATATTTTCTTGAGACACAGTGATGTGGCAGCCATCTCTAAGTGATTGAATTTGTAACCTTTGTGCCGATAACATCAGTCTTTTTCAAAACCTTGCTTACGTGACACTGCAGCATGAGTTTATGTACATGCATGTGTTAGAGCATGTGTGTGTGTGTGTACGTGTGAGACCTTACTTGTGTGTATAGTGCACATGAATCCAGGTCTTTGTATGCATGTACACATTTATGTTCCAAAGAAAAAAGTATATTCCGACACGCACAAAGAGTGTGACATCATTGGCAGTATACAATAAAACTTTTATATGTGTGACATGCTACTCTGACAAGAACTCTTTAATAAATAAATGATCTCTCATACTGCAACTTCGCACACCAATTGCCATGGCAATCCTGAAAAACAGCGCAGCAGTGGATATCTGGCTTTATGATCAATCCCTGTATTCCACTGCACCAGCATAGAGGGAGGCAGAAATTATAGATTTCATTAAAGAGGAACCTAACAAAACTCTGGCTTTTATGCCCAGATATGAATCAGCTGTCTAAATTTTATTGTTTCATAATACTGTATTGCATCAACACACAACCCATCAAACACATACAAGTATCACATATACACACAGGGGAGAGTGTGCACACACAGATATGTGCGCGCACACACACATACACAGATCTCTACAGCTTCAATTTCATTCTGTCTAGATGATAGATGTCTTTTTATAACTAGACATCAATCAATAATGTTTGGGGACTGGCCAAATGTTTTGTTTTTTTTTTTTTTNTTTTTTTTTTTTTTTCTTGCTGAATTGCTACTACTGAAAGAAACAACATTCAGAGAAGATATAGACAAGGTGTTTGTTTTTTGATTGGTGACGAAACTAAACTGTGATGTTTTAATCGTGGATTTCAGAATAAAGTCTAGTTGTGTTGCTTCTTATCTTTCTGTTTTAAAGCTAGAGGAGCTGTCCTCTGCCTTGGTGCTGATCTCTGAAATGACGTTGTCACTCAGGTTAGACACTAGAGGGAGATGCTGCATCAGTGTTTTTGTTTTTTTGCTTTTCCCCTCTATTTTACTTCCTGGGTAATGTGATGAATCCATAATAAACAAACGAGTTGTCCTTTTGTGGGGAAAAACCACCCAACCAACCTCTAGATCTCAAAAGTAATATAACTGTGATCAAATCTTACTCCTTGTGCATTTTTCCTTCAAGTATGTTTGGCCTCGATAGTCCCAAAACTCGGTTCACACAAAATGTGTGTGTGTGTGTGTGTGTGTGTGTGTGTGTGTGTGTTTTGGCTGGTGAAGGGTACAGAGGGGTAGGTTAGTCCATCTGGCCTGTTAAGGTGCATTGAGACTGGGCTGAGTGGAGCAGCACCTCCTTCCCTGTCTGCCAGCTGTCACGGTTCACATTCTCACTTTACCCTCTCCATCATCACTCTCGTATTGTTTTCCACCTCCTCTCCTCTTCTTTTATGTCTTCTCTGTCAGGACATAGTTTTGCTTTTCCTTTTTATATTTGACATATTTCTTTATTTCTCCTTTCATGGTCTCCAGTCTTTTCCTTGCGTTTATCTCCTCTCAGAAATGTTCCTCTCCATCTCTATGATTCTGTTTCTCTCGCTCTCTCATTTGTGACCCTGTCTACTGGGCTCACTTGGCTTCATCAGGTCCCGCTGCTACCCAACAGAGAGAAAGTTTGTGTAACTTTCATAGAGCTATTGTCTTCCAGAGTTTGTAGTTTTACTGCAAAGTCTCAATGATTTTTTTCACACAGGACTTCATACACAGCATGAGAACTTAAGCAGATTACTGAGCCATCCGCCTAAAAGACTGTACTCTGTGCCACAGCATGTGATGCCTTATATTCCTTTTCACCCATTTAATCCAATGTGGTTTGAAATCGTTGACCTGCTACTGAGCTTGTGAAATCCTAATTCTCACAGTAAGTTCTATTCACTGGACAAGCTAACCTTTCATGACATATTAATGGAAGAAGGCAGAAATTGTACATTGTATCACCCCTGTATAGTATAATGATTATTGCAGTAAGGCAGCAGCTTTGTTACTGTATGTATGATTCTCCCTTAGGCTCACTTAGCTCATATTATGTTCAATTTCCTGGACATGGTGTACCATTCACTGATAGGTAGATTAACATTAATATTAAAATATCATGGAAGTAAAGGACTATTGAAAAACAAAGCTTTCTGGGAAGTATAGGGCCTAGGGTTTGTCTTACTGGATGCATTTCTACAGGTGAGATCCTTAAGTTTTCACAACTCTCACAAAAAATTAGAGAAAATAAGCCTTTAATGTAACAGCACAACATTTCAAATCTTATCTTTTAAGATGTTGCAGTAAGTCCAAATCAAAAATTCCATATAAACTTTTACAGACTGTTTCCTAGACATAAAGAAGGACAAGCATAAGTTTACACTTCATCATTATAGAGCTATCTGTCAGCAGTCAGCTGCAAGCTGTGTCAGTTTTCCAAGCAATTGCATTTCCCTAAAGCCTTTTCCACTACTCATCCACTGTTGAGCAGAACATCTCTGTGATGATATATGGCAATTATGCAAATACAGCATAAGGCCATGGAAATTAATGCCAATAAACCCGTAGGCTCATCCTCTAGTTGGTTTTCGGTTGATATGAAGCCAATGCTTTCCAATCCTGTTACAGTAATACCAGGGAAAATGCAAAAGCCAAGGTCAGACGATTAAGGATTCACCAGAATTAGCTTATGTTTATTGAAGCTCATGGAGACAGTTTGCATGTTTAATCATTTATCTTCTTTCATTGGCTGCAAATGAATTGGGGAAGCAGCCTACACAAGGTTTTCTGCTCCTGCATTCCTCAGGAGTGATGCTGCGTCTGTTTCTGTAGGCTGCAGATTGGATTCATGCTCCCTCTTGTCATCAGATAAGATCTTACTGCATTGTAGTGGTGCAGGCATTGGTGTTCCAGGCCTGAAACGTGGCTGAAGTGGGCCGGGCAGAATGACAGCTCTGGCATCATGTAAGAAGACTGACACACCCGCCAAGTCATTGATTGACAGCATCATTAGTGACCTCTCAACACTCCCCCACCACCATTTGCGGAGAGTCTGGCTTAAGATCCGGACCTGCAGAATTTACTTTCTCTTGTGACCTGAAACAACCAAACTGAGTTAAAAACAATGTTTGCTAAGAATATTTCTGTGCACCTCAGCTCTATGTTTCTTTGTGATTGCTTCCAGACCCTGCAGCCGTGGGAAGGACGTTCATATGACTCTTGTATAATTATATATAAGGGAGACGGAGCCTTCTGTGTAATAATGTGTGATGGGGGCAGTCGGGTCTGACTCTTTGCTAATCACCTGCCAGCGGCATGTCAAGTCTGACATGGGCCCTTTCACACCTGGGACATGTCATGTCACACACTCACTGAGCTGTGTAATACAGTATGTCCATGTGACATGCTGTATGTGATGCGTGTGTGATTGTGTGTGTGTGTGGTGCTTGCATGCATGCATGTGCACATGCACTTGCATGTGTGCGTGCATACTAAAGAGAGTATGGGGTTTGGGGCTGAATACAATAGTCTTAATTATTCAAACCATAAAAGCATTTGCTGTTTCGGCAATGAAGCGTGATGAAAATCCTGCTGCAGATAATGTTGTATTAGTTCAGAGCTGTAAAGACAGTATTCATATTGAAATCTACACTATCCTAGATGTTTTTTCAGGGTCTGTGGTTTACAAATCCAACCAACTCTTGGCCTTCTTCAAAGTGACGTCATTTTGCATGTGTATTATCTGGTGGGAGCCACAGGGTGTCACTGTTCCTCTTTGCTAGGACAAACTGAATTGCGAGGAACGCTCCACTCCCAGTAACTCTGGTTAAAAATGGATCCATGACCTAATCTGTGGAAGAAACTCCTCTTTGCTTTTAGTTGGATGAGTGGGATATAAAAATGATGTTAATCTGGATTGATTTAAAAGAAAATATATTAAGTTATTAAGTTAATCAGTAAAATTGATCATAATTACAGTAGCTGTCTGGAGCATGATGCTTGTGCTTTCAGAAATTTTGGTTTATATTGATATTGATGTAGAAACACTTGATGTTGTAGAGAACTTTTAGTGGTATCTCTCTCTCTCTCTCTCTCTCTCTCTCTCTATCTGTAACTATCACTCACCCTCCCTCTCTCTGATAGTGAGAGTCAGGCTAAAGATAATAAACCATTATCAGAATATTTATAAACAAACAAAGGTAAGCTGTCTTTGTATTTAGTTTACCTGTCTCTCTCCCTCTCTCTCCCTCTCCATCTCCGTTGTTGTTTTTCCTCCTTCTCTTCTTCATTCTTTTAATTTCATGACATTTAAATTAAATATTAAGCTGTGTGAAGACTGTGTCAGACTTGAGTATAAGGTTCTGGGTTTTTCCAGCCTGCCTCCTCTCCTTTTCTGTGTTTTCAGCTTGCTTCAGCTTCTTCACATATTTCATTTGTGTCGCCAAAGCACACAAAGGAAACTGAAGAACACACAAAGGCAAAGTTAAAGAGGAGAATATTGATAGTAGTAAGCAAATTTGTGAACATTTTTGGCACCCTGAGCAGAATTTAACCTTTAATCCACTTCCCCATCAACAACCACATTTTTACTTGTGACTTCTCTGATGCAGGCAATAGTGTTTACGTTGTAATACAGTATTTATTTAATATTTATGTCAAAATTAAGTTTGCAGTTTCCAAGTGTTTATAGCAACACCTAACAGCATTTATTTTATTATAGAAAGTGCATATATAAAACCATATAAAAGAGTATTATATTCTTTAAATGAATACTTAAATCATAACAGTATTGTGAAAAGAAACCCCAGCAGACTTAATATTTTTCATTTGTTTGCTCAGGGTCCTCTGGTGGCTGCAGCTGCTTAGTTTTCTTATGCCTCAAGTATTTTATACCTATAAGAAAATTACGAACAGTAAACATAAAACAGAATCTAAAGATGCCTTATGTTCTCTCTAATCTAGTATCAAAAGATCTATGGGTATCTAGTTTTATTATGTTTTATTAAGCATAATTATGTCTGAAGCTATTGTTTTGTACTGTAGTATTAATCTAATTTAAAAGTTGTTTCTGTTCCTCCGTCCAGCTTTCATTCATTCATTCATTCATTCTCTCTCTCTCTCTCTCAGTTTCAATTCAATGAGGCTTTAATGGCATGGGAAACATACATTTGCATTGCCAAAGCAAATGTGAAATAAAAACAAACGACAACAAAAACATAAATGTGCATACAATAACTGAATAAAGAAATGTATAAACAGATTGTAACAGTGCAAACTTGCTATATCAAATATATATATCAACTATATATGAGTACAAATAAGTTAGGACTGTGTAAACATTGCAACTTTTTTTTTTTAAGAAATGTAATTAAAGGTATTTGTTCTATATCTACAGTAGAGATCAGTTCAGTGCAGGAATACAGATGACAGACATGTCCACCATGTCTTCATGGTGGTTTTATTCCATTAGATGCCTTTTCCTGTCACAACACCTGACAAATCTTGCAGCTATGTTTGCACATTACTGTATTTCACCCAGCAGGTATGGAAGCTTTTTGCTATTGGTCATGTTTTCAAAATCTTTTTGGGTGTTTGTAATCTGTGGGTATATGTCTCTGATGTCTTGGTACAGATCACAGGTAGGTAAAAAGTGTAGCTCGGTTTCCACCTCGTGTTGCGTGCAGTGGGTGCACAGTCTGTCCTCTTTAGGAAGCCAGGTCTGCCTGTGGCAGCATCTCTTGATGGTGAGGCTGTGCTCGCTGAGTCTGTACATAGTCAAAGATTTCCTTGTTTTTGGATTAGTCACAGTGGTCAGGTTTTCTGCCACTGTGTATTCTCTGTTTAAGACCAAATAGCATTCCAATTTGCTCTGTTTTTTGGTTGATTCCTTCCAATGTGTCAGGTAGTTTTCTTTTTGTTGTCTTATAATTTGGTTTAGTCGGATGTAGTCTGGGTGGTCTGTCTGGGGTTCTGCTTGTGTTTGTGAACAGAGTCCCTGGACCTGCTGGCTGAGGGGACATCTCTCTACAGTCTCTCTGTAGGTGAGGGCTTTGTTAATGGAATGTGTCAGGGTCACTTTCTTTTAAGTGATTGTAGAATTTCAGTGCTCTTTTTTGAATTTTGATAATGAGGGGATATTGTCCTAATTCTGCTCTGCATGCATCGTTTGGTGTTTTCTGTTGGACACGGACAATTGATTTGCAAAATTCTGCATGCAGAATCTTAATTTGATGTTTGTCCCATTTTGTAAAATCTTGGTTTGCGAGTGGACCCCAGACCTCGCAACCATAAAGGGAAATAGGTTCTATAACGGAGTCCAATATTTTAAGCCAGATTTGAATTGGGATGTTCAACTTGATGTTCCTTTTGATGGTGTAAAAAGCCTTTCTTGCCTTGTCTCTTAGGTCGTTCACAGCTTTGTTGAAGTTACCTGTGGTGCTGATGTTCAGGCCAAGATAGGTATAGTTTTTTGTATGTTCTAGGGCAACCGTGTCTAGAAAGAATTTATATTTGTGGTGCTGGNTATAGTTTTTTGTATGTTCTAGGGCAACCGTGTCTAGAAAGAATTTATATTTGTGGTGCTGGAGGCTCGATCATTTTTGGAATATCATGATTTTTGTCTTGGTTAGATTTACTGTTAAGGTCCATGTCTGGGAGAAATTATGCAGAAGATCAAGGTGCTGTTGTAGTCCTTCTTTGGTTGGAGAGAGGAGCACCAGATCATCTGCAAACAGTAGGCATTTGACTTCGGTGTCTAATAGGGTGATGCCAGGTGCTGCAGACTGTTCAATTGCCCTTGCCAATTCATTGATGTATATGTTGAAGAGGGCTGGACTCAAGCTACACCCCTGTCTGACCCCTCAGCTTTGGGGAAAGAAGTCTGTGTGGGTTTTGCCAGTCTTTACAGCACACTTGTTGTTTGTGTATATTGATTTAATGATGTCATAGATTTTTCCCTCAACACCACTTTCTAAGAGTTTATACAGCAGAACCTTGTGCCAAATTGAATCAAAGGCTTTTTTGAAGTCAACAAAGCAGGAGAATAATTTGCTTTTGTCTTTGTTTATTTGGTTGTCGATTAGGGTGCTGAAGGTGAAGATGTGGTCTGTTGTATGATAATTTGGTAAAAAGTCAATTTGGGATTTGCTGAGGACATTATTTGTAATAAGAAAATGTAGGAGTCTGTGATTGATGATCATACAGAAGATTTTCCCGAGGTTACTGTTGTCACAGATCCCACAGTAGTTATTGGGGTCGAATTTGTTTCCACTTTTGTGGAGCAGTGTTATCAGTCCTTGGTTCCAAATACTGGGGAAGGTCCTGGAGCTAAGGACAATGTTAAAGACTTTTAGTATAGCCAATTGGAGTTTGAGGTCTGTGAGTTTTACCATTTCATTTAGGATACCATCAACACCGCAGGCCTTCTTGGTTTGGAGTGATTTTATTTTGTCCTGTAGTTCTTTGAGTGCAATTGAGGAGTCTAGCGGGTTCTGGTAGCCTTTTATAGTTGATTCTAAACTTTGTAGTTTATCTTGTATGTGTTTTTTCTGTTCGTTCTTTTCTATTGGGCCAAAGAGATTGGAGAAGTGGTTTACCCATATATCTCCATTTTGGATGGGTAGATCATCGTGTTTTTGTTTGTTTAGAGTGTTCCAATTTTCCCAGAAGTGGTTTGTTTTTATGGACTCCTCAATAGTATGTAGCTGATTTCTGATATGTTGGTCTCTATTTTTCCTTACTGTGTTTTTATACTGTTTTAATGTTTCACCATAATGAAGACATATGTTCTGGTTGTCTGGGTCTGTATGTTTTTGGTTTGATAAGTTCCTTAACTGCTTTCTAAGGGTTTTACATTCATTGTCAAACCATTTGTCATTGTTGTTAGTGTTATTTTTTGGGGGTTTTCTATTTGAGGCCTTCAGATTTGATAGAGAGGCTGTAAGGTCAAATATATTATTTAGGCTTTCTNATTTGAGGCCTTCAGATTTGATAGAGAGGCTGTAAGGTCAAATATATTATTTAGGCTTTCTACTGCCCTGTTTACACCTTCGCTGCTGCATTGAAAGTATTTTTCCAGAAACTGGTCTAAAAGTGTTTGGACTTGTTTTTGTCTAATAGCATTTTGGTTTCCTTCCATTTGTAGCATTTTTTAATAGTATGTAGTTTGGCTGGCATTAGTTCTTTCTGATTGGGTGTTGATCTGTTCAGATAGATTGTGGTTTTGCTGTGGTCTGACAGGGGTGTTAGTGGGCTGATTGCGAACGCTCTGAGAGACACCAGGCTGAGGTCAGTGATGAAGTAGTCTACTGTACTGTTACCTAGAGATGAGCTGTAGGTGTACCTACCATATGAGTCCCCTCGAAGCCTACCATTCACTATGTACAGGCCCAGTGAACGACAGAGCTGCAAGAGTTGTGACCCATGTTTGTTGCTTTGTTGTAGTTGTGTCTGGGGGGGCATATTGGGGATGGGATGTTTCCTCCTCCTCCTGGTAGGCATTTGTCTCCCTGTGTGCTGAGGGTGTCAGGTTCTCGTCCTGTTCTGGCATTGAAGTCCCTGAAGATTACAGTGTGGCCATGAGCCTGGAAATGGTTGATCTCCTCTTCCAGGATGGAGAACATGTCATCTTTAAAGTATGGGGATTTNGCCTGGAAATGGTTGATCTCCTCTTCCAGGATGGAGAACATGTCATCTTTAAAGTATGGGGATTTGACTGGGGGGATGTAGGTGGCACACAGGAGGACGTTTTTCTTGGTTGAGGTAAGTTCCTTATTTATTTCTAGCCAGATGTAAAAAGCTCCTGTTTTGATTAGCTTAACGGAGAGGGTTAGTTCTGATTTGTACCATATTAACATATCTCCAGAGTCTTTTCCCTGTTTTATGCCTGTTTGCTTTGTGGATAGAACTACCAGTTCTCTGTAGTTTACAAGGCAGCCAGTGGGACCATCTCCTCTGTACCATGTCTCCTGTAGGACAATGATATCTGTGTTTGCAATTTCTTTGGTGAAGTTCAGAGTTTCTGCTCTTCATACCAAAGGCAGTCGATCTCAGAACTTGTATATTACAGGATGAAATAGTGAAAGATTTGTATTCCATGGTTAACAGTGTTTTATTCTATTGGTTTTTGGCCTGGACTATGATTGTGTAGAGCTTGCTGAGCATCTGGTGTATGCTCAGGTCACATGATGGGGCTCTGCTAGGTGTGGAGTTGGGGCTTTCTCTGCTCACAGCCTGTGCATATGTGTGGTAAGGGGTTGGCAGGAGGGGGGTGGGCCTGGCCTGGGGTGTGGCAGGGTGTCCATTGGGTGCAGCTGGGTGTCGTCTGGGTGTGGCAGCGTGTCTTCTCAGTATGGCATGGTGTTCTCTGGCTGCAGCAGGGTGTCCTCTGGGTGATGAAGGGTATCCTCTGGATGGAGCGGGTCTTCTGGATGTTGGTCTGAGTGGGGTGCTCATCTCTTTGTTGCTCCTGTGGGATGTGCTTGGTCTGCAGTTGAGTGTGATGTCCTTCAGGGTCTTTGCAAAAGTTGGGACTGTTGCTTTGAGGATGTGCACTTGGTCGTAAAGACTATGTTGGTCCACGGTGGGATGGGAGGCAAAGTAAACATTTGGCTTCATTGCACACTCTTGGGAGATTTGTGCATTTACCCTTTGGATGAAGGCGGGGTGGAAATCCCATCTTGGTAGTAGGGTAGAGATGACTAGTTTTGTATTAGGGAATGTGGAGGAAGCTTTTTGTATTACTCCCTTGAGAGACTTGGTCACCTCTTCTCTCTGTGTTTTCAGATCACTTGTGCCGGTGTGGATGATAATGTGGCTGGGGGACCCAGATGGTCCTCTGTTAGCAGTAACATGGCGTGACTGGTATTCCAACACTTGAGTTTGGCAACCCTGTGGTTTGGGAAAAGTTTTTTCTCTTCCACATACCTCCCATTCGAGTCCATGAGGAGCAATTTGTGGATTTTGTGCCAGGTTGCTTTTTGGATGTCTGGTAGTGTGGTTGATTGGAGGAGAGGTCTCTTGGGTCTGTGGTTCTTGACTTGGTTCATGAGCTCTCTCTCTCTCTCTCTCTCTCCTGAAGCTGTTCTGTTGGAGCTGTCAGCTCTCTCCTGTAGCTCTCTCTCTCTTCTCTCAGTTCCCTCACTTCCTCTGTCAGAGCTGTCTGTTGTGCCATGTGGCTCTCTTGGTCTTGTTGCAGCTGTCTTAGTTCCATCCTCAGGGTGGTCAGCTCTCTCCTGTAGCTGTCGCTGTCCTGCTTCAGCTTGCTCAGCCCTATGCTGATGGTAGAGGAGTCTTGCTGTACTGTGGTGTCCTGAATTGGCTGTTGGCTGATCAGCTCTCTCAGTTGTATGAGCTCTCTCTCTAGCTCTGTGAACTTCATCTTCATGTCAGTGACGATGTGGTTCAGCTGGGGGTCCTGGGACTGTTCTTGACTGATGGGCTCCCTCTCTTCAGAGGCCTGCTCAGTAGTGGGGGTAGTGTCTGTGTTTGGCAGGGTGTGGGTGTTGTCACTGGGGAAAGACTTCTCCTGTTGGGCTCTTTCCTTTAGAAGGACAAAGTCCAGCTCAAATTGTTTGAGGTTCCCCTGCACTATGACCGTCCCGTTCTTATACGTAGATGTTGACTGGGTGTCTGGGTCTTCTCCTTCTTTGATTTTGATTTTCCAGCCGTTACAGATGCCCTCCTTCTTCACTGAGGGGTAGTGGGCACAGATGGCAGAATGCCATGCCTATTGGCTGGTCTGTGAGGAAGATCAGATTGCTGACATCTCCACTCTTGTACAAGTCAGAAGAGTGTCTCTGGTCTGTCCTTCAGCAGTTTTTGTTTGTGTGTCTTCCTGGCACTGTCATTTTTAACATCTGGTGGGTAGACCAGAGGAATAGCCTCTGTACAGGCTGTGGTTGAAGCCATCATCTCTGCTACTGCTGCTGACTGTTATTGTTGCTACTCCTTGACAACCGTTGCTAGGGCCTTGTTTATTGTTAGCTAGCAGTTAACAGTTAGCAGTTAGCTAGCAGTTAGTTAGTTAGCAGTTAGCTTTAACTTTAAGCCAGCTTTAATTTATTTATTATTTAGTTATTTTGAAGTGAAATTTTTGTAAATCCTTTCTCAGTTGATATTATCTCTGAGATGTTGTTCTGAGATATTATCTCTCTGATGTTGTCACTCACTCGAGTCTTCAGCTGTATGTCTCTTCTGAGCTAACTGTCAGTTAGTTACAGGACAGTTGAACTAACTGTCAGTTTGGCAGTTGGTCAGATCATCTGCCAAAGATCATCTGCTGGCTGTTTCACTTCAGAAGTATTTTCCAAGNCAGTTGGTCAGATCATCTGCCAAAGATCATCTGCTGGCTGTTTCACTTCAGAAGTATTTTCCAAGTTCGTTGCAGTTCCTCCTCCCGTTCCTCTCCTTCCAGGGAGACAATTCTTCTCAACAATTGTTCCCCCCTCTAATTTTGTTTAAAAAGTAACAGTTTATCTCACTTTAAAACAAAAAAAGTGAAATATCTTCAAGAGCTCATCCTGCTGCTGCTGTTGCTGGTGCTGTTNTCTCTCTCTCTCTCTCTCTCTCTCTCTCTCTCTCTCTCTCTCTCTCTCTCTCTCAGCCACCATCACATTAGCTCTTTGATTGCAGCTCGCCCAGCATCAAGGCCTAATTGATCATTAATGTCTGAGTGGGGACAGTGGTGATTATAAAGAGCAGCAGAATGATACCATTACGAATCATCTTAGCTCTGGCATCTATTGATCGGAGCTTTGCAGAGGTATTGAAAATTAACCACAAGCTGCAAAGTGTCGTACTTCATTCTGAAGAATGTAACCATGTAAGGACATTTCCGACCCATGAGGGGGTTGTTCACCTGATTAGAGCAGATGAGCAAAATGAGGCATATTATAAGAAATGTGGGGTTTAGAAATTGTTTTATAATGAAGAAGATGAGGAACATAAACCAAATCTAATCTAGGAGTATTTCAGTCATTACCATGAAAAGTTACATTTTTGCCATTGTTTTAATACTAGGAGTCACTTATTCATCCATCCATCCATTTTCTATATATATCTGCTTGTCCTGTATAGGGTCATGGGGGTAAGATACACCCTGGATGAGTCACCAGTCCATTAGGGGTCACTTAACCAAAAAGTGGGTGTCACATTTTGGAACGAAACTTTTAATATAATAATTTTGACAGGCAGGTACTCGGCATAATTGTCAAGAGTTGGACAGGGCTGTTTTCACCATATTCTGTCAGCTTGTTTGTGTGGTAGAAAAAGTAAAGTTAAGAATGGATGAATGGATTTGTATGACATTTTGCAAAAGAAAGGTTATGGGCCATGGCCCCATTAGGTGAAAAACTGACATAAAGGTCACTTTGACACCTTTGGAGGAAAGTGCTCTAGTGAGCACCATTTGGTTTGTTTGAGTTTAAAACTATCAGCATTTGTAATAGTTGGTATCATTTAGCCACAAATAGTGAATTTCTGATTTTGGTGTGAAACATGACATTTATCACATCAGACGTTTCCCCAATCCAAATTTTAAAAGTAAAATCACTGCAGAAGCCAATACATCTTGCCAATGTGTATTGCTCTTAGCATTAAAATATGAATAAATATTACCTGAGCAGAGATGAGAGTTAAAATCAAATCATGTGCTTTTTTATAATCAGCACTAGTGGTGACAATGTTTTATTAACAGGGATATCATCATTGACGTGCTGAGCTGCATCCAATGTCACACACACACACACACACACAAAACACTCACACATATTCACACAGACACAGAAAAGAGAATTAAGGGACCATACCACCTGTTTTGCATGTTTGAGCCTAATATATTCAGTTTTCATACATGTTACGTTACTGACAATCATTTCCCAAAGGATAAACCGTATTTCAGCTTTCCTGACATTTTGCAAAATCTCTTACACCCACCTTAAAAACAGATGTTTTCACCTGCTAATACTTACGCAAAATTATGAAGTCACGGTCATTTAAATTTTTCGATAAATGCAGGTCTTCTTTTGGGACTATATTCCCCAGTGGAGACATGCATTCACTTGTGCTTAAACACTAAAATTACGAAACTTCAAAAAAACCTGAATATATGTGTTGTTCATGATGATGGATTACCTATCCCAAGAACGTTTCAAGTATCAGCAAGTTGATTTTAATAGCTTACCAGAATGAACTGAAACAAATGGCGATCTGGAAGGTAGGAAAAACATTTTTTTTAACTGACCATTCCAGTAGTATGCTTTGGGAAATGATTGTCAGTCACCTTACATGTATGAAAATTGAACATATTAGGCTCAAACATGCAAAATGGGTGGTACGTTCCTTTAAGGAATGTGTATTGTTGTAGTTATTTGTATGTGACAAAGTTGTATGCTTATCGCTTGTGATCGTAGCTGTGTGTGTGTGTGTGTGTGTGTGTGTGTGTGTGTGTGAGTGACATTGGGTGCAAAAGAACAGCCTGCAGCACTGTGCATATCCAGCCCTATTTACCAGAAAATCCACCCCTCCTTTATCAGTGAGATCATTATCCCCTCTCCTCTTCTGCTTTCTGTCTCTCTTTCACTTTAGGACTCAAGGAGCCATGGCAAAATATGTACACACACATCTAACCCACTCTCACACGGAATGCTTAATATTCTAGTCACTTTACACATGAGTGAATTGAAACCCCAACCACGGTTAACCGTTGACTGAATACATGCACGTGTAGGTTCAGGCATTTTGTTGAAAGATGAAAGCTTCTCTTGCAGTTGTTTTTTCACAGTTGAGTGTTACTTTGGCAATAAATAAAAGCCAACATGGGGTTAGTTTGCCCACGTGTGCATGCATGTCTGTTCTTTTATTACTGACAATGCAGGCTTTAGTTGACGTCCACCAATCTGAATCTGTATTGTGAAAATATGTGTACGAGGGATACACATCTCAAATTAGATTAAAGGACCATACCGGCCATTTTGCATGTTTGAGCCTAACATATTAAATTTTCATACATGTAACGTTACTGACAATCATTTCCCAAAGCATACTACTGGAACGGTGAATTAATTTTTTTTTTCTACCTTGCAGACTGCCATTGGTTTCAGTTCATTCTGGTACACTATTAAATTTAACTTGTTGATACTTGAAACATTCATGGGATAGGTAATCCATCATCACGAACAACACGAATATTCAGGGGTTTTTTTTGTTTTGTTTTTTTTAAGTTACTTAATTTTAGCGTTTAAGCGCAATAAAAAGCGTGGAGTGAATGTATGTCTCCACTGGGGAATATAGTCCCAAAAGAAGACCTGCGTTTTTCGAAAAATTTAAACAACCATGACTTCATAAGGCTGCTTAACTATTACAGGTGAAACATTGATTTTTGAGGTGGGTGTATCGCTTGAATATTTGATTTTGAAAGAATAAAAGATTTTGTAAAATATAATGAAAACTGAAATACAGTTTTATACTTTGGAAAATGGTTGTCAGTAACATAACATGTATGGAAATTGAATTAGGCTCAAACATGCAAAGTGGCCGGTACGGTCCTTTAAGGCTTCAACTCAGCTACCATCATGCACTTGTATTGTGCATAACAAAATGCAGTTCATGTGGTACAACAAGTTTATATATGTGTGTGTGTGTGTGTGTGTGGTATGTAACTTTCCATATGGAAAGTTACATACCACACACACACACACACACACACACATACACACACACACACACACATATATATATATATATATGAAAGGATACATTTATTCTAGTAGTGAGGTACATAACCCAATTGATTCCTGTCTTCTGCTCTCTAGTTTTCCTTGGTGTAGCATTTCTTTCCTCAGCTGTACATACCATTTCCTTTTTTCCTACCTAACATGACAGCCTTCTTCCACTCCATTTCTGTGACTTTGATTACCTGTTCTGAGCAAGTATTTCTGAAAAGTTAGACTCACTATGTTGTTATTCAGCTTGAACAATCCCACTGCTTATTTAGCCCTGGGAGATCCCACTAATAGTCACAATGACTGGTGAGGCGTGGAATGCTAGGCTAGACTAAACCGACTCTGGAAATATGAAAGACAGCGTACAGTCAATGCTATGCATGTGTGTGTGCACATAAATGTGGTTGAGTGTGTATGTGTTCTCACAGCATGACCATCTAAGCTGTAATTTTTATTAAAATACTGAACATGCAGTCTGTTTTTGGATAGAGGGAAAAGGGGATTTTGCTTCTTGGTTTATTGGTTTGGCATTTAGAGAGTGGAGAAATCCCGGACAGAAGAGAGGGGAATGTATTGAACAGAAGGGAGATAAAAAGAGGGGAGAAAGAGCCCATTCTCCTTCCCACTGAGTGGTCTGGTCTCCGGAGAGACATAACGGATTTTTGATTAATGCAAAGATGGAGTAGACTTTCTCTCTCTCTCTCTCTCTCTCTCCTACTCAGAAAATCTGTCTTCATAATGATCTGTATGTGTACAGGATGATTAGGCCAAAGATGAAGACAGAAATCAGCCAGTAAAAGGAACACAAAGATACTCTGAAGTATTATTGTCACACAGCCATTCTGCACAGGAATGAAGATAACATGTTATCATGAAATAAACACACAACTTTTTGCAAAGCACCAAGTCACAGCCCTCTTCAGTTGAAATTTCTTTCTCTTTTAGCAATATGTTTTTACCATTTTCCTGCAGCCAAAGTGACTAAGCTTTAAAGTGTGTACAAGCTCATTATAAAGATGATGATGCACTATAGAAAAATATTACTTATTATTAAATAATACAAGAGATCTATAGACTTGAGATTTTAAGGAGACCAGAGGCAGAGAAAGAGGAAGATCCTGAGCTGTGTGTAGCTCCTTCATGCCTCATTAGGTCAGTAAACTCAAATTGGCTGTGCTGTCCTTACCATCACCTCTACCAGTGTGTTCCATCACACAGCAAACATCCCTGCTATTACAGGCCATCACACAGGCCTCTGTGACTTGAGTTACCAAATATTTATGATTTATTCCATAAATACCTTTAATCAGAAGGATCACGGGAAGATGAGGAGAGTGGGAAGTGGATGAAAAGGAAGGTGGCTTGTATTTATGCTGTCCTGAGGATGAGGATGAGGCTTGCTGTGACAAGATGGCTAATACCAGTGAGGCTGTTTTGCAGCTACATGAGAAAAAACTAGGAGAGTGGCAGAGAGAGTGATCAAAACCAAGAGAAGTGAGGTGGAATGTGTAGAGACGGAGGAGCGGTGAGCATGAGTACCATCATGACAGAAAGCTGGATGATCAGAAGTCAAAGTGCAACGCTGCACCTGCCTGTCTCAGCCAAAGCAGCGCATCCATTCATTCACACAGCCTTGCACAAAATGCACATGCTCCTTTGAGAGTGTCAAGAGTGGGGACAGGAAACAGAAGGGTGAAGGCAAAGATGGTAATTAGAAAGAGAAACCACATTTCTCCTGAAATGCAGGATGTCAGGAAGATGTGCTCTGATTTTACGCATTATGCCATGTTGAGCTGAGGTGAAAGAAAGTGCCATGCAGGGGTGGGGCAATGGGAGAAGGTTCACCTAAAGGTAAGAAAATGGAAAGGCTTTGACAAGAGTAAGTAGGGTAGCCTGGGAATAAAAATAATTCAATCTTAGAAACTGTTTCAGTGTTCTAAATTTGAGATTATCCATCCACTCATTTTATACTGGCCACCCTGACAGCAAGACAAACAACAAACCTAAATTTTCTTAGGTGTTGTTGTCCCAGCTGGGAGATTCCTCTAGTGTGTCCTGGGTCTGCCCACGGATCTCCTCCCTGTCAATCATGCCTCCTTGCCAGTAAACTTCCAACCATCTATGTACAGTGCTTGAATCACCTAAAATGGCTGCTTTCAACTCAATCACTTCAATAGCAGGGCATAGAAACCTCATTTCAGCATCTTGTATCAGTGATTTCATTCTACTGAGAGCTCACAGCTCCATGTGAGGGTAGGAACAGACCTGTAAAACAAACTTTTCTTTGTGATTAAGCTCCTTTTTTTTTTTACCACCAAAGTCTGACATGTAGTGATATATTGTTACAGCTCTTGTATCTACCCAGTGGTAAATGTCAGATTGTTCTTTATCTTGCTCCTGACATGGCAAAATCAAAGCTTCAGTTTCTGGCAAGTCACAGGCCAGAAAATAACATCATCAAGAAACAGAGATAGTGCTGCTTCAGTGTCACCAAACATAATTCTCCTCACACCTCGGTTTTACTTTGTTTGTATTTCTTTATTTAAGCTGGGGCAATGCATATTAATTAACAATCAAAATGTAAATATGCCAGATTTTGCCAGGATTGACTAGTTTTCATATGTAGTTCTATGCCAGGATATTAAGTTGGCTACCTGCAAATATAAAAAGGTTTTTTTTTTTTTTTTTTTTTTAAGTGACACATAACAAAACAACAGTCCAGAAAACCTACAATAAGAAGACATTGGTCACCCAGACCATTTTTTTAAATCATCATTTAAGTATCTCTCTAAGCATAGTCAACAGTTTTAATCAACATGAGCATCAAACAACAGTTCAAAAAGCACATTCTATTACAGAAGACACACTCTCCACAGTTTTATCCATTTTCATTACTGAGTCCAACAGAAGTAAATCAAATCCCTCCCTTGACCCTTCAAATGCATGAGTGTCACAAACAGGAAGAGGACAAAAAATAATTAGTCATAGTCCAGTTACTATACCATCACTTAAAATATGACTGGAATACAAACACAATTCTCACTTTCAGCCTGTAACTTTTCAATTAATCCAATGGCTTTCTGCAGTCATTGCAATGACCCACTGTTGTACAACTTCCCACTGGAAAAATAGTCCTTTTTGATTCCTTTTACAATTCCTCAAAACATATAAACAGGATGATTAGCAAATTTTCATGAGTCCTCTGTCTTCTTCACCTGGGTGTAAATCAAGTCTGCTGATCTACAGTTAAGACTGATCCCTGCAAAGATGCAGACACAGATCAGCCACAACACTGGATAACACTGGGGTGTTAGAATGTTGGGCCGCTACTTCATGCTTAAAAAGTATTTATCGTGTAGGTGCAGGAGATATTCAGAATTCTTCCTCCACCTTCCAACAATATGCTCTGTTGAATTTGTGGTATGAAAAACTGTACTCCTAAGTGTTTATTCTGTAGAAGTTTATAGTAAGTTTCAGAGTTGAACATTCAGATATTCAGGTTGTGTTTTTTGTGTAGTGCCATAGTAATTTAATACACGTTGCCTCAGATAATTCAGTATTCTCATATTGTACACTGATTGATTGACGCATTGTCCCAGACTACAATAACTGGATCAACTATTGAGGAAATGCTGCAAACAGGATTCACAGAGCAAATGGAGAATGCCTTGTGGCTTTGATATGACAACACTTTACTCTTGCTTGTAGCTCCATAAAAATCATTCATACACTGAGTTCACGAACTCTCCAAAAACTAGATGGAGAGAGAGAGAAAAAAACAGCATGTGACAGAGATGCAGTATGTGGGGAAAAGAATGAGAGAGAAGTAAGCAAAGAAGAGAAATTGTTTCGAGAACTCAATCATTCTTCTGCATCTCTTCTGTGACTTTCCACTCCTGTGGGGAGAACAGGGGCTTTGCTGAGAAACAAGATCACATCACTATTAAGATGAAGGCATTTTAATGTCTTTGTTGTGAGCAGATCTCACCGCAGAGGTAGAAAGTTCAGCAGGTAAACTTGAGGAGCAACTAACTAGTTTGGAAATGGGAAAGTTTTCTAGTTCTTATTAACAATAGTTCTGGAATTTTTTTTTTTTTTTTTTTTGCTAAACGTGACTGCTCTATGTTCCATTTATGTTATTAATTCATTGTCTTTTCTGTTCTATTTTGGTCTTCATTGAGGATAAATATTTCATTGGGTGATTTCCATTCTGTGGAAGGCAGCTGTCTCCCTGCCACAAAGGCTGGAATATGGAAATGACCCTCATCTCTCTGACACAGTAAATGTATTCAAATCACAACATCAATTACAATATATATCTAATACACTTCTATTCCTCTGTCTCTTATTTGCATATGTTTTAAAGTCTTTTACAAATGTAATATTACGCTCTTACAAGAACATTCCCTGCATGCATAATGTAGGACAAAGATCCTCATTGAACACTTACATTTTGGGTTTCCATATGATTCTACTGTATATTGTTCAGTGAATGAAAGCAACATAGTAGGCACAGCTACTATATTTTAGTCAGCAGCTGTAATTTAATAGTTACTGACAAAGCCTGAATGGATTTCTTGAATAGGAGCTGATTTGATAAAGTACTGCACTCAGGAGTATATGGGAAATTAGTTGAGTTTGGGGATGCAAGCAGCTTCAACATGCAGTATGGGTTTGTGTGGCATAAATACTGAAATTTGAACAAATCCATTTATATAAGGTGTTATGTTCTGGTTAAATGCATTAATCTGAAAATAGATGTATTTCAGTTTAATATGCATTGTCCTTATCCAGATAGGATTTGAATAATGAAATCATTTAATATGAATCTAATTTAAAGTCATGCCTTTTAAAGAGCGATAAGATTACGGTGGTTACGTTCATTTATGTCACCTGTTACAATGCTATGCTACATACAGGCATGCACATAAGCAGTATGCAGGTATACATGCACACTTTAAAATGGAAAAAGAGTGGTTGTCTCTCCCAGATTTACACAAATGAGGAGAGCAGAGAGAGAGAGAGAGAGAGAGAGAGAGAGATAGAGAGATCCTGCTCAGTCTGCATCTTGTCTCCGCCCCCCCCATCTGTCTCCCCTGGGTTTGATTGAAATGAAATCAATTGAACTCACCATGAAATTTCTCCAGACCTGAACAGAAAGGAGAGTCACCTGCTGCAGGTAATGATCCACATCCCAGTTCCACCTCCAGCAGAGCACAAACAGCCTGTTCTCACCACATTTTGGGGCATCAGAAAAAAATAGACACAGTGTGTTTGGGAATGCATACACCATACATCCTAGATATTTTATATATGTGTAGATGTGTATCATATCAAATGCTAGATACTGTATATATAAAGTAACATCCACCATACTTCAACATTTTTTAAATTATTATTATTATTGCACCTAACACACTCAAATTCACCTTTATTCCTACAGGCAGTTTAGAGCGTCTGCTTCTCTTGACTTCCATGTCCACCACCTCTGGAGGTGAAGTATCTTGGGTCTGTACTGCTGATGTGATGCAGAAGTACTGAGAGGACTCAGCTCCTTAAGCCTCTGAGATCAATATTAGCGATGGCTAGTTAAGTGACATATTTATCTTACATATGTGGGCTGGCTCATTGCTGTAAGGCAGTGCAAAAACCAAGTGTGAAACAAAACACAGACAGTCTGGCACTCGTTTGAATTCTACTTGCTTTTCTGCCTCAATAAAACTTAATGATAATATTGTACAATCAGCATCACAGTTTTGGATTTTTCTGCTGCTTTCTACACATTCTAAAAAACAAAAAAAATTGTATTATTTTTCATGGGGCTTGGCAGTAATCTAGTTATTCTGATTTGTCCAATGGCAGCAGGCTGGGATGAAGAGACAAAATCATTGACATGATTTGCAATAACACTCACATTCAGATGCAGCATTGCCGGAGTGGATTCATGCTAAGTTTTTTTTTTTTTTTTTTTTTTTTTTTGACATATGGACAGCATATGAGTTAAAGCACATACCACATTCTGTTCCTTATGTAGAACACATTTATAATGACAGTTAATTAGACAGTTGGACAAAGTAGAGAAAGATGAAGATCAAGAGAGTTTCTCCAAAATCAAATTACATTTTTTGAATGCAAGTGGACACATCTTTCATCTCTTCTTTTTGTGTGTGTGCCACACACACATTTGGCAGTTAGCTTGTGTGAATGCTGGCATGCCTGGATGTGCTGTTAATCAAAACGCACTGGGCCGAGTTTGCATATGCGCAGCCTCAGTGCAGTTTTTGAGTTACGTGCTAAGACACATAATTCCCTTTTCAATAAAGCAGATTGCTCTGCTTCGAGGTGCACTTTGTTCCATCCAGCACTCAATTTCTTGCTCTGTAGTGACAGAAATCCTTTCTACAACTTGCTATAGTTTAGTTTTCTGTGTGGCTGTGGATACAAAGGTATGCATGTTTTGTGTGACTACAAACTACAAGATTTTGTTAAATAATTAATATTTTCTTTGCTATTTCAATGTTTAGTTTGCTAGAGAAGCTATTGGAAACCACTGAATAAACCTACATATTTGGCCTTTAAAGAACTACAGTATATTATTAAATTTAGTGGATATTAATCCAAAGTGCATGTGATTTTAGCAGGATTAATGTGACTTAAACACAGAACACCCAAACAGGTGTCCCTAACAGCGTGAAACTGTACCTGCGAGGGATTTTCCATAAACAACTGTCATATCAATGTACCAGTACTCATTGCTACACAGCTAATTATTCTGTAGGAAAGAAAGCATAGCATGGATATTTGGATGCATTTCAAAGAACAGATCATGTATGCTAAAGTTGCTTTGGGCAGTGAAATCACCAGAGGGTATGTAAAATCTTTTTTTGCCTCAGACAAGGACAGGATCTGTGGTAATGGGTTCACTTTGCTGCAAGCAGGTTGAGGGCTAACAGTATTTTTTTTATGATTGTTTCTGCCACAGCTTGGTAAGATCATCTCTTTTTTATTGGTATTAGCATGACAGAAACCTGACCAAAATAAATTTTAATGATATCATTTGTCACTGCAAAAATCTCAGCTGTAATCACAAGTGTGTGTGTGTGTGTGTGTGTGTGTGTGTGTNNGGGCGTGTCTGTAAGAGCATTTTGTATCCCAGCCCCCATCACCCCTTTGGTCCTAGTCCAACACATGTCCCTTTGCTCAGCCTTAATGTTTAATTACACCAAACAAGATAAGACAATGTCCTCCATTTCTTCAGTTTTTTTTTTTTATACCCTCCTGTCTATCTCTAATAGAAAACAGCACAACATATCATGGGAATAAAGGAAGACAATGTCTGATCCCAAAAGGCTCGCTATCATAGCTGTTTGTGCTCATCTTATACTCCTTTTGTAGGAGCTGATCTATGGCAAGTGCCCGGTTACTTATCTGTGTTATGGTGCATCAGCAGAGTGTGTTAGGTGAGGTAGCAGTACCGCTGGATGTATTAACCCACGTTCTCAACTGAAAGACGGAGGGATGAGACAGATAAAGGGTGAATCTGTTATGGGCCTTTATATAGTGTATGAAATTATGGAGTGGTGTCTTTAGTAAAATATGATATCTCAGGGAACTGTTGACGGTTTTAGGTAACACTGAGGAAAACAAATAGAAAAGGAGGGTCGCGATACATTGAGTCAAAAAACATGTCCATAGTGGTTAGTGGCTGATGCAGGAGAGAAGATGTGAGTTATAGAATCCATAATGAATGTTCTCAATGACACCCCTAACTGCCACATCACATAGTTTAACCCGATCCATCATTCAATGAACATTTTAGGCTCTTTCCTCTTAGCTGAAATATGAAAATTACATCAGCTCTGTCCAGTTTTAATACCATAGTCATCAATTCACTGGTCCACAGCTCAGCATTAATTACATGGTATCTCATCTGCTATCTGCCCTCCCGTCCAAGCCTGGTCATCATTCAGTATAAGATGAGTGAGATGAGCCCATTCTAATTAAATAGCGAGAGAGAGAGAGAGAGAGAGAGAGAGAGAGAGAGAGAGGTACAAAAAAAGCAAGAAAGTGTATTACAGTGTATGATATACAGTTTTAACTGGAGAGAATGTCTCCATTTTGCCATCTCAAAAACATCTGCTGCAAACAAATGTTGTTCGATTGTTAGAAAACTGGCATATTGTAATATTTCATGCTTCAGAACAGTATATTAAAGGATACTCAGATGATTTATCTTTTAACCTCATGCAGCAAACAAAGCCATACAGTTGCCCAGTTACATTTACACAAACCCAGCCGAGGGTAAATGTGGCTTTTTGGGTGAGTAATTAGATTTTTCGTGGAAGAAAAATGTCTGCATATTTCCCACGTTTGGAGTGATTGTGTTTCTTTTGGAAATTTGGATGCCTCTGCTTTCTCACTAGCGCACTGTACTTTCCTCTGACACATCGGAGAAATGAGACTCAACAAATTCTGTTTCCTCCCTTGTATGTGACTTATAATTGGGGAACTGATCAAATAAACCGAGTGCTCTGATGCAGCTCTGATGTTTCAGACATTTACAGACTATTTTTGCCATCTGAAGCATGTGAAAGATACCTGCAGTGGTGGGAAATGGTCTTGTCTGTGTGTGTGGGGGTTTTTATGTGTGTATTTGCATGTGGCCTCCTGCCAGAAGCCATAGAAGATCCCTATCCATGTGGGTGTTATCTCTTAACAGAGCATGGAACATCCTGTAGAGCTGATCAGCTGGTGAGCACCCATATCTCTCGCAGTGGGACACACAGACACACACACCAACCAGCACCCCACATTGCCTTGCTTTTTTTTTCAAAGCAAATTGAAGCTCTGCCTGGTATCTCGGGGGAAAACAAGGGAAAAGTCTACAATATGTGGCTTTGCTTTTCTAAGTGATGCATGCTCTTTATTTGCCTCATTCAGACTTTTATCCTGCATGTTCTCTCAACCAAGGTCAAACTAAAGGCCTAGTGTGATATCTGACCTATAGTTCTTGGCCAGTTCAGCCTTATAGGCCCTGTCGCATAACTGTGGCCTGACCTCTCAGGTGAGGTCAAGAGTCAAACTACTGAGTCCTTCACCTGATATCACCTCATGATAACTTTTCACTGATTTAACAGAGCCCTCTGTGGGTGACTTTGAAGGGAAGATTTATGAGTTTGTCTTCCTTCCTTTAAGTCTAAGTGCAAATCTCTGAGGAAACTGCATTCAGATCCATTTATTTCAGCTTCCCTAAGCTACTTTTTATTTGAACCTACAGCACGGCACCTTATGTCCCCTTAGCTGAAGACACAGATTATCATCAAGGCTGTGTCATGGAAATTTTCAGAGCTGAAATCAACTCAGATAAGAGGGTTACAGAACTGAGGATGGCTTAAGAGGAAATTTAGTATCTGTGCCCAGAAACAGCCTAATCAGCAGCTAAGGGTTATTAGGCTCTAATTTAGCCAGCCATTCCCTCACTCAGCCTTTCACATCCTCATTTTCTCTTCTCACCTCTCTCTGTCTGTCAGAATTTTCTCATTCTCTGCTTTCTCTTGTGATTTTTTTCCCATAATTTACTCACTTTCTTCCTCTCATTATTTTTGTAATTATTTGCTCCTCTTTTGTGACTTAATTTATATCTGCCCCTTCTTTCCCTCCCATTGTTGTCAGTAACTTATCATTGTGCCAGCATGGGAGTAATATCCTCGCTTGCATTTATCATAAACTGCTGTCTGGTTAGTGATGCTGGTGTGCGCATTTGTGTGTGTGNGGTTGTTGTTGTTTTTCCTCCTCTTTTTAGTGCCGTCGATTTAAAGCTCAGAAAATATATGTTCAGCTCCCCACCTTAATGTGCGCAGAATGGCTGAGCGCTGTAAAAAGACAGGCGTAATTGCACCGCATCCAAAAGGAACGGGCTGACTGATGATCCCCCAAGAACTCCCAATACAGGAGACGACAGCGACTCAGAGCAAGAGAAAAAGAGCAAGTCTCCACCTTGCTCTCCTAATTGAGCATCAATTGAGCCTGTATATAGTCACAAATTGTCTTCTAATACCGTGAAATCCAAAAGCAACAGAAACAGAAAGTTACAGAGAGACTTTTAATATCCCTTGCTCTTTATGTCACAGAGAACTCTGTGTGTGTTGCCTTCAGGGAAGAAGGAGAATTGCGTGCCTCTCTCTGCTTCTTGTTTTCCCTTTTCATTTGTTTAAGCATTTTGAAATTATGACTATGGAGCATCGTCTTAATTTAATATTTTGCTTCACCCATTTGATTACAGATTTATTAAAATGACCTTTTACTTATCCAAAGTGGATTGTCTGAGTATCCATGCAATCTCAGCGATGTTCTGTCTTCCATATTCGATGTAGGTCCACACAGTCTACAAAATCCCAACAAAAACAAAATGCTGGCAGTACAGCCTCAAATACATATACCCTTGAACAAGGCTAATCCATCTAGCTATGATAGTTACTTCCACAGCTAGATGGATTAGTGCCTTGTTCAAGGATATATGTGCAGTGGTGGCTGAGAGGGGAGAGTGTCATTTTGTTCTGTGTGCTTTACTTTTCATGGCTGATTTGGGATTTGTAGTTTCATGTCATGTCACTGGCCTCTAGAGACTCTAACCTTTATATCACTAATCCAGTGGTCACCATTCCTGTATTTACTGTGATCATGTGCATTAGAATGAGGATGTGTCTGCATTCTCTGGTATGTTAGCCTCCTGTGTGAATCAATGCTGCATCACTTAGTAGTATACCCAGTCATTAGAGAGAATATGGTAAACAACACTGAAGACTTGCCAAGCAGAGACCCCCACATTTTCCTCATATTGATGATGACAACATATTAAATTAAGTGTATTAACACATTGATTGATGTAAAAACAGAGCTAAGAAATCAATCAGACAATAACTGGAATGAGTTTATTTGCTGAGAGAGAGAGAGAGAGAGAGAGAGAGATGACAGAAACCAGTTATGGTTGCCTGTATCTACAGAAGAGTGAGAGAAGAGTCAGCTGTTTGATAGATGATAGATTGTTTATTCCTATCTGTGTTTTGTAGTAAATATTTTCCATGAATTCAGACATTGCTTTATGCACGCATGTATGGATGCTCACATGCACACAAAACAGAGACTACATATTTTATCAAACATTTCAAAATCAAAGCCTGAAGCTCTTGTTTATGATGTTTCTTCAGTGATGCTTTGCGTTTTGTCATAGGTGCCTAAATGCACAGAAACATGCACGCACACAGAGTGAGACATCTTCAAGTGATGCTTTGAAAATCAAAAACTTGCACCTTCTTGTCTGTAATATTCGTTGCAGATACAGTTGAGACCAATCATTTCCAAAACACTTTGAATCAGATGCGACAAGTCATTCACTCGCTCAGCATGGAGGCAGAGGTATTTATTCCCTATTCCACTGCAATGTGTGCCTCCAGTCATGTTCATTTATGTCGTTTAGGAAGTAAGGAATTTAAAGGAGATTTATGTCAGGTTTTAATTGGGCCTTTTCGGTATTTAAGCACATTGATTTTGGTTCTTTAAAACCACCAATACAACAAGCACAGGGTGATCCGTTACTACTTAGCTTACAGATAAAGATTTGCATGCAAAACATATGATGAGCTTATAAACCTAATAAATTTTAGAACTACCCGGACCAGCATTGAATATTAAATACTGCTTCCACATTAATGCTTCAGTAATTTAGCAAAAGTAATATTCTGAAAAGGAACAATTCATCACCAGGATACTCAAGTATGTTTTGTTGGTAATACTTCAATACTTATCTAAGTAAAATGCAAATTTTTCACTTCTAATTTTGTTTGAATATTGACTGTTTTACATTGTAGTCTTGCTATTTTTACTTCAGCAAATTTCTGAATATTTCTTTGGCCACTGACCACCACTCTTGGCTTTGTTGCATTCTGTTCATTTATCAAAGCCTAACAGCAGCCGTGTGGACTGTATTGTTGAAATTTAGTTATATCCATGTTTAGCCCTCCTGAAATAATATTGTGAATGTTTGTCACCTCATTTACTGTATATTAGCTTTGTTGAATAGCCTTCTACCATGAATATGTTAGTGTTGATAATACAGCCAAAGCTTCCCTTTAATCTCTCAGTACTTGATGTGAAATGATAATGCCTGGAAAATAAAAAGTAAAAAGCTTTTCTAAACTGAAAAATGTCATCTAGGGGCAGATAATTATTTTTAGATTTTTCTGTTGCTTCAGCCAAAGAAATCCAATTTCACTTTTATTGTTATATTTCCAACAAATGAATTGGTGTTTTCTTCTATAGCAGCGAAAAAGTTCTAATCCTAATTGCTGCCAGCAGAAAAATAATTGAGTCAGGAAGAGGTCAAAACATGTATGCATGTGCATGCAATCACACACACGCACTGACTTTTATGGCGTGTGTACATATAGAAATTGACACGTACTGTACACATGAACAGCACACTGAGTTGTCACTTTATTAGGTAATCCTGTACAACCTACTGCAGTCCAGTACAACAGTAGTGTAAAAAAAAAAATCTGTCTTTGTGTAGCTTATTTTTGTTATTGTATTAATTTGCTTTATATTAAGATGTAGTGCTAATATGCTGTGCTGCTTCTCATAGTGTATATGTAAATGAGGAGACAAAATATCACATTGTAAGTATCACAAAGCTAGAATTTGTTGCATACACAAACACACAATCCAAACTGTTAAAAAGTTAAAAAAAATATATAAAATAAAATCAAGGCTGCAATGTAGGACATTACATGTTACAGGAGTGTCTTATGAAAACACTCCATGCTTTTGTGAGCACGAACTACTCTGCACAAAGAGTGCCAGGGCACTGACATGCTCTCTGGAGCAGACATAAACATTGCTATGGTCTTCTTACCCAGTAATATGTGTGTACAGATGTGAATAATTGTGCAGTGGCAGCCCCCAGCTGACTATGGTGCCAGGGGAAATCAAGCTGAACACCATCCGCAGGGATCCTTCTATTCCATTAGCTAAAGTACAGGTAGATCAGCTCTGCCTGCCTGTCTCCCACCATCATGTGCACAGAGGGGATTATAGGTGTGTGTGCAGGACTGTGTGTGTTGTACGTGTGCATGTAGGCGCGCGTATGCACACTTGTTTGGTGTGAATACTGGCCAGGACAGTTCTGGTCACGCTATGTTGCTCACATGCACCCACCGGATATGCTGTCATTAATCTGTGAGCAGGGGTTTTCAATACTAGCAAAAGGGATTTCTCTTCTGTATGCACCTGAGTGTGTGTAATCAAACAAAAGAAGCAGCCNCTCTCTCTCTCTCTCTGTGTGTGTGTGTATGTGTTTGGATGTAGAGGAGAGACTGTTATTGAAGCATTCACCCATATTTGTCCTTGCCTGTTTTCTCTGATCAACACTCCCTCAGACATGAAACAATACCTTGATTGAAGTTAACACATGGTAATATTCATGGATTTCTCCCCTGGCCTGTAAGTGTGAGGAAAAGCCTAAGTGCACTAGTGTGTGTTGCATAAATGTTTATGCATTTATGTGGTTTACATGGTGGAAAGTATTTTTGTATGTGTGTCCGTTTAAGTGGATATTGTTGGCCTGTCTGTCAGCCAGGCTTCAGTCATTAGATTCATATCCAAGTCACACCCTGCTGAACCTCTCATTTCTCATTTAGCCTGATGGACATCCACTGGGGGACGACAGAGGAGGGCACGTCCCTCTTCCTGTTTCTGTCCTTTGCCTTCTCTCAGTTTCTTCATTTGTTTGAGAATGCGTGTCCACACGTGCCTGTCCCTGAATGTCTGAAGGACACGGAATGCAAATCCTTATTTTGTCTCATTCAATATTCTCTCTCACTGTCACATGAAGCAGATTTCAGTTCATGCAGGTTGAAGCTGATTGATACACCCAGTACCATCACTGCCTGTCTAGCTTAAACCCCTCAGCTCATGTTCCATGACTGTATGGCACGGTATTTAACGAGCTGTGGGGGTAATTACACAAAGATTATTAGAGACAGAATGGATTGGCTCTACATCTTCTGGAATGGCAGCTGCGATAAAGTTAGCACACTGAAAGCTTTTGTACCTACCAACATTGAACTGCATGTATAATATACGTGGGTTTTAAGGCTGACATTTTACAGGATAAAAAAAAGGGGGAAAATGTTAATTTCCAGTAAAATTGGCTTCAAAATCAAGAGGAAATCTCTTTCATACTCTCTTACATACTTTCTTCCTCTGAAGCTTGATGAATTGCCACTTGTTTCTGCAAACACAAAAGATGAAATGGGCCACTTTTACACCTTTCATGAGGTGTAGTATAGAGGCCTAATATGAGGTCTCATTATCTTGATGCTGCCTACATTGTGATCAGATCGCATTAGTGGGTTGCTATGCTAATAAAGCCATATTTCTTCTTTTTGTGGACAATCTTGATAAATTTTTTAAATGACTAATAACTTTTTTTGCATGGGCTACCATAATCTGCATTTCAGGCACAGGTGCTCATTAACAGCAAGGTGCAATTCTTGATTCAAAATAACTTTGTTAACGAGAGTGAAGACAAGGTGGGGTGATATTTTCATCTATTGGGTGGATTTTATCTCACAAAGATGTCTCACCTGTAGAGATTGCATTTACTCTTTGAGGGTTGTGACAGAATGCAAACCCGACCATATCCACATATGGTCCACATCTGCAGATTGGACCGCATTCAATCCACAATGTGGTCTGTGCTTATTTGCACCTTGTATTAACATGTGTTTTTCATAATACGGATAACGTATCTGGATACAGATCACATGTTAATTCAAGATGTACGTGGGGCCTTAGGCTGTAATACTCAGTTAAGAAAGAATCTTATCTTCAGCTCAGTTCAGTTGGTTCAGTGGTGGGAATACCCAGCAAGAACCTCATATGCTGTTACCTGTTAAACATTATTTCATCTGAAAACATTATTGGTTGATTGAGTCTTACTTTTTATTATCAAATATAATAAAAAGTAAAACAATGGAGGCTGAAGTGACATCAGCATCATTCATTATACTCGACAGACATATCAGTTTCAGGCATATGCCACTGCTGTTGAATTACTACACAGAAATAATCCACAGGTAATTACTCCTTTTATTCATTTTAATTTTTAATATTCCCATATCCATTCATTTACTTTGTCACAGCTGCTGAGGGGCTGTGATGGAAGGCATTATATATTGAATGGGGATTCATATTTAGTGTTTTCCCATGGTGTGAAGAGGAATCATTAGATTGATATAAATAATATGTAATTAGCAAAACTTTAGGCTGCAATATATTCTACATGCAGCTGCAATACTTCTGGCTACAGTATATGCCTTCAGCAGCAGCGTATTCACACTATACACAGCCAAGTCTGGTTCTAAATAATAAGCTCCTCTGTGTATTGCTATAAATCTACCCCCAGTTTCTTTCTTCATTTTGCAATGGGTCATTCTGTCTGTTCTGTTTTGAAAGCCATTGCAGAGTTTTAATTCTTACACAGAAGCTGTACTTATTATTAGGTATCCTATTTCATCAACATTATTTGTATTTTTCTGTCAGTATAGAGAAAAGCAAAGGTAAGGACAGTAAGAGTTCTGGCGAAAACAAACTAGCCAAGATAAAGAAAATGGCAGAACATTGACAAACTGAAAAAAGTGGAGGGACATAAAAACAATAAAGGGAATGTGGAGGAGAAAAGGTTGGGGCGATAAGGGGAGAGCAGGGTCATTATGTCCCCCACAGAGAACATGTGTTGGACATCAGTCTCCCCCTTCCAATTAAGCCCTCCAAAAGCTGATCTCGGCAGACAAAAGGGAGGTAGTCAGCTACGATCCTGAATTTCTCCCACTGGTCCACTTTCCCTGGATAAGCAGTGGATCGGTGTTACAGCAGTGCTCGTGTGTCTGAGAGAGTGGGGTGTGCTTTGTCAAACTTGAGGATACTCCAGCTGTTCTATTGCTATAGGGGACTGAGGGCACATCCTTTGCTGCAATAAAATTAGCAAACTTGCCTGGAGAGAACAACAGTTTGAGGATTTATAGCACTTATTTTGACACTACCCAATTGCTTCTGTGATGTAATCACCCTTTTATTCACAAAGGAGACCCCGATGAAACACACAGATAAACATCCAGTGTATAGAACACTTCAGAGATACAGAGATGTGGCTTGGGTTGCCTTACAAACACCCTTGCAGACATAAAAGCATAAGATACTCTTTTATGCTTTGTCTATACTGAACACATGACCTTCCTCATTACAGACACACAAGTATGTGCTTTTAAAGAATAAAAAAAAAAAAAAAAAANAAAAAAAAAAAAAAAAAACCCAAACCACTCCATAAAGACCCACTCGAGTATTTTATCTTCAGAGCATCAAACATTACAGTGATCTGTCAGTCTGTTGAGTCTGTCACAGTTAAATGTACCTGTGCTATGACTTCACCATTTTTTGATGACTAATTCCCACTGCCCAACACTTTCTTCATCTACATACTGTTCTCGTAAATCATCAGGTCTTCATTTACATAATAACATAGCCATTGGTTCACAGTGGAATATTTGAAACTTTCCCTCATTGTCCTGAAACCTCAAAATGAATTTTAAGACATTTGGATTTGATCAGAGGAGATGGATTTGATGTGGTTCCTTGATGTTCTGAGCTTCTGTTCACTGAGAAACAGGAGTGTGTGTGAGAATGAGAGAGAGAGAGAGAGACAGACAGACAGACAGACAGACAGAGAGCCAATAGTAAGAGAAGTTGTTCACATCGAGAAATGGAGCAGTGTCAAGATGTTGAGATTGTTGCTAGGATGCACATCTCTCTCTCAGAAGGAAATGAAATCTGGATGACGGCACAGCAACAATTAATTAATCCATGAAGTCAGGACAGTAACACACTCCTGCACACACACAAACACACACACACATACAGAGAGAGAGAGAGAGAGAGGAGATATAGCAATATTTCAGACTATCCTGAGTAAGGTAACTGAGAATGGATTAGAGCCTTTAACATTTTCTATTTATACCTATGACCTCTGCTAGATGTGTATATGTGTATGTGTGTGCAGAATGTGTGTATCATCACTCATGTACAGGATTGTCATGAAGGTAGAAAAAGTGAGTTTGGACTGTAGGAGAGCACCTATACATTTTAACACAATTATCGCTGAGCTTATGCAGTATTTTATTGGCCTTATTGAACTGCAAAGCAGATTGAATCTAATGGCCAAGGAGCCCCAGTGGCTTATGAATAATGATTTGTCTACTTGGTAATTTGATTTATCATTGCATACTTTTAGCTTGTGTCTAGTTTTTCTTCATTGGTGAATTGATTCCCAAGGTTGAGAGACAACATGATGATAGTGCTCTGGGATTTGTTTGAACTTCCTGTCTTTATTAACCACCATAAAATGAAAAGATTGAGATAGAAAGAGAGAGGGGCCTGCATAAACATACAGTAAGAGGAAATCCCATCAATATCACAGCAGCTGTAATTATTTTCAGAGAAAACGATGGGATCGCACAGTGCTTTGTCTCCGTTACTCCCTTACTCCTCTCTGCTTGAACTCATTTCATATCTTGCCCACAGCATATTACGTTTTGTGCTGCATCTATTTCTCTTCATCAATAGATTCACCCCAGATTCTTTTGCCCTGCTGAGACATCACTTGCCAATGATGCAGAGACAAAAAACAAAAGGAGGAAGAGGTACAGAAATAGTTTTAGTGGCAGAGTTTTGATCTGCTGGTTGGATATTGAGTATTAGAAAAATACTGTAATATTTGTGACAAGCAAAGATAGACACAGTACAAGCACTCGGGCTTTCCTGCATAGTGGATTTTGGGACTGATTTCATGGAGGTGTATGTATACATTGGAAGAGAGTAAGATAAACAGTGAATATAAGAAGAGCATGTTCACTGGTGTATCCTCCCCAGAGTATGCTTTCCTTTGTACATGACAGAAATATCAAAGGCCCGTTTGATCTCGCACCAGCTTTTCACTCACCGAAACAAATCGACACGGTTCAGGGCTTTTTTTTTTCTTCTTCGTCTTCTTTTCAGAATAGCTGCTTGTTGGAGTTTTGATGATGAAATGTTGCAGTCTTTTCCATCTCTTATGTTCTGAATTTCTCAACTCCTTCCTTTGGTGTGATGTTCTCGTCTCGCTCGCTATTTCTTCATGGTAGAAGAACTCCCCTCATGTTGATGTGTGGCTATTTGCATCTGGGTGTGCTTCAGTCTGGCAGTATGACAAATCAAATGTATGGGAAAGAAGAAAAGATAAGGGCAGGATGCAGAGAAAACAGAGGACTGAACGGATGAAAGGGAGGAGAAGCAATGTGCCAGTGTAGTTAATGTTAGGCACCCACTCCTAAAAATTGCCATCACGCAGACATATACGAAACTTAACAATCCTGTGTGGTCCAAGTTACTCACAGTGTGCTTAATGTTCACCAATTAGGCCCAGGTCCATTTTGGAGTGAGCATGTCTGATTATTTGTCATCTGCCCCATCAGAGCTGTGTTACTGGACACATAACTGCTGGTTAATTGGCTGGGAGTTAGAACGCTGGGTCTATCTCTACAGGTACTTAGGCTGGTTACTGACTGATGATGATGGTTAGTGTGGGACAGTGAAAGCCTGTCTGTGGGGTAATGGAGACTGAATGAATGGTGCCCTGCAGATGTCTTATGTTTTTCTATTTAGCCCACATAAGCCCTTGCGTCTAGACTAGAGGTCCCTATTAGAGGTGTGCTGAGTACACAGTGGTGTCTCAACTCCATGATTAAACCTGACAATGGTAGCCACAGCTCTCTTCATGAGACAGGAGACTAAGTATATTTTTGCACAGGACAGATATACACACCTTGTCAGTGAAGATAGATAAAGGAACGTAAACCTTTTGTAAACAGTGCAGTTGAAGAGAAAAGATTAGAGAAGTGGCCTTTTAACCACTTGAATTCCCCTGGAACATCTTGGAAAAAAACTAGGTAAGTAAACAAACACACTTATCTGCAACAACAAACTAACAAACTACTACTAAGGTGCCCTTTAGCAAGCCACCCAAATGCTTCACTGGTTAACAATGCAAAGCTGTAGTTGCACTGGGCAGATCCCAGGCGTGAATATGTATGCCTGCATGAATATCAAGTAGAGCAATGCAGCAAAAGAGCACAAGTGCTCCCCCCAAGTTTCACTTGACAAATAAACATTTAAAATGAGCAGATAGTTACTCTTTTGTTAACTGAACACCTCAGCAGATAAGACGACAATACCGACAAGTAAACAGACAGGCCCGATAAAACTGCTGGATCAAGCTGTGAATAAGTAGATCAGATTCAGCAGACAAGTGGAGAGGCAGCGGAGGGAAGACAGGCTGATACGGAGTGGAAATAAAGGACAACAGAGGGGGGCTAGGCCATTTCCAGAAATAGAAAAGGAGTCAATATGTCCCCTGTTGCAGGTTGGAAGACGAGAGAATGGGAGTGTGAGAGGAGAAGAAAGCAATAGCGGAGAACAAAAGGTTATAAACTGCTGCAGGACATATGAACTCAGGCTAAATCTACTAATTTCATACCTCACCTCCATATCCACAGTCCTCTTTCACTGTCCCTTCATTCTACAAGGGCTAATTTATTAGAGAATAAGAACTTCTTCTCAGGTACACTTTACCATGTACTGTAACCATAACAACTAGTGGATGGTCATTGTTCTGGTTTTCCATGTGATATTTCTATGCTGCTGTGCTGTAGTGAGCTAGATGCCATGTAAATGAAAAGCTATTGTAGAGCAATGATATGGGGTGAAAAGAGAAAGACAAAAATAACTTCTCCTCCCGTGCTCTAGGGTCATAAGAACCAAGCACGCTCACAGTTTGACCCATGCATTTCAACGATGCTGCATTCAAATACAATTATTCAGTGTTTGACTTCCTGACTGTTTTTGATTGTGTCCATGTCCTTCAATGAGTTTTCATATTTTTTGGACACTCATGCCGGCATCCACTAGGTTAAAGTACAATCACTGGACTTAAATATTTAGATTGAAGATGTTTTGCTATTCATCAAACATGCTTCTTCAGTTCTAGCTAGTGTGAGAAAAAGTACCAGAAATAATACTGGACTCAACTATGTCCTCATTCCACAGTGGGTGCTGGTGGTTAGCACGCCTGCGACAGCTGAAGAAGCCTTTCAGATGAAGGATGAAACATCTTCAGTTTAAATATTTAAGTCCAGAGATATGTACTCTAACCTATTAGGCATGTTAATATACAGTATTAACGATAGAAACGAACTGTCAGACATATAACTATGACATCGGCTCTTCAAAGTAATGGCAGCGTGTGTGTGTGTGGTACAACATGGTTTATGACTTTATTAATAATATTAGCTATGTGACCATGACCCTGCCCACTGAACTGGTCGAAAATTATTTAGCTTTGTATGTGTGCGTATGTGCTCGTGTGTATGCTGTCATTCAAGAATCAATTATTGTGGTACTCATTCTATTGCTATAGTACAAAAAGAGACATGGTAAGAGGCAGAAAACTGAATTTGTAACATGTAAGACTTATAGATGACCAAAGAAAAGTTTAGAAACAGAGTGGCGTGTAGTGTGTGTAACACAAAAGTCACCCTTATGAAACTAAAATGCTAAAAGGTCAGCTTTCCTGTTTGAAAGCAGAATTCCCCAGGGCTCCACAGTTTGATCTTTTGCTACCTGGTTTTCTCCTCCGAGTTTTTCCTCTTGTATTTACCTCCTGTTTTTCTTCCCTCCCAGGCAGCAAGGGCATTTGGTTTTGGTTGAACATACCTGTACTTCCCCAAAGGCCAACTATGCCAGCATCTGTAACAGAGGGTAATGACGGGATTTCACCCCTGCACCCAGCATATCCTATAATGGTATGCTCGAGGTTTAACCATAATGTGTACTTTAACACCAACATCTCCTCTCCTCTCCTCTCCTCTCCTNATGCTCGAGGTTTAACCATAATGTGTACTTTAACACCAACATCTCCTCTCCTCTCCTCTCCTCTCCTATTCATTTCTCTCCTTTCTCCCTCTGCTTTAACCCAATCCTATCCCAACACCTCAGAGACAGTATCCTCTCCCAGACAGACAGCAGATGGGATGCTACATATCTTCTTCTTCTTATCCCTCTCTCTCTCTCTCTCTCTCTCTCTCTCTCTCTCGATGTGTGTCCCTCCCTGAGCCTTGCTGCTCACCAGTGATGTCACTGATGCAGAGATAAATATGTTGCTTTAAAGACCGGCTCACTGCTGAGGGACAGTCCGCAGTGCGGAGAGGTAGAGGAGTGAAAGAGAGGGAGGTTTATTAGAATTAAATTGCATGAGACACAGCAACTTAGTTTTAACCAAACTTTTCACTAATGGCTCATACTGACTGTGATGCGTGACAGACAAGTACAGAGACAATGAGTGAGAGAGGATGAAATAGAGCTCTGACAGTTCATGTTTAAAATATGCCTCACAGCTCAGTCACAAATCAACGGGCTAAGCCAGAGAGGAATCTACAGAAGGGATCCTGTGTGTTTGAATGGGAGAGAAATTTAAATAATCACCTAAAGCATTTGTACACACACACACACACACACACACACAGCCACACCCCTTCATGTGCGCACAGGCACTTACAAACTTGAGCTAACACAGAGAAAGAATCGGCTGGGTTTTGACGCGTGCAGATGTCTTGCAGTAGAGGTGATTTATGGCCCACCAGTTCATCCCTAGATGAATTTTCCCATGAATCATTGCACCTGCATTGGCAGCAGCAGACAGGGCTGTGTCACTGGCTGTTCTTTTGTTTGGCCCAATATGGCTGTGTTTAGTAGGATTCATCTTTTCAACTCTTATGTCTTCTCTATCTTCTATAGCCTAAATCCAACATATGTAGTGCATCTTTGTTTATCTCTTCAGCCTCCCTACCGCTCTGTTTGCTCAACTCTAAAATGTTCAATTCGAATCCAGCTGACCTGCTGCAGGCTGGTGGAAGATGGAACGGATAAAGCGGAGAGCAGCTAGGCAGTCTGTGGATGTTATTACTGCTGAGAAACTAGACAGACAGCGCTCCCTCACACTGATGACACTCATAGCTTCCATTACTCTTCTGTCAATGATGCTTAGATGGTGCTTTGCTGTGCTTAGTCCATCCTTGCCCTCCTGAATTATGGATCACCCCCCCAGTCATGGGACTATGTGTTTAAACAAGCTTCATGAACCTGACAAGTGAAGCATTCTCAGGAACCTACAGCAAGGTCTTCCACAGTCTCAAGGGGATGACCTCTGTTTTTGTCATCAAGTGTGTGTGTGTGTGTGTGTGTGTGTGTGTTTGCATCACGATTTATTTNAAGTGTGTGTGTGTGTGTGTGTGTGTGTGTGTGTGTGTGTGTGGATATAATGGTGCATAGTATTTCTTGCCACCTCTATACAATATAAGCAGATTGTGATTTATGGCGATATACTGTTTTACTTCATGGAGCCAACTGTGTGTTTAATCACTGTGATTCAAAGGCTTCCACCAGAGCAAAGCACTCAACCATGAGCGCTAAAATCCGTTATTTTCCTTCATAAGCCCCAGCACGCTATGTGCAAAAGGATTGGGTAAAGTAGAATATAAATGGCAGCGGTGAGTTGATTACTCGTTATTCCCTCAGCCAGTCATTACTCCTCTCAAAACTTTTTAAAAAGCTCTGCCAATCACAGCAGTACGTGATGAAAATGGCTCATCATATGTACAGCACAGTGCGGACCAGACTCTTCAAGTAGGAAAATAATATTTTTATCTCGGAGGAGAAAGAGGGAAGCTGCAAAAAATAAAGCATCACAAGTACAAGCTGAATTTATGCTTGTCAACATATATTCCAGGTTTCCATGTTTGGTTACTCCATGTACAATGACTTACTCCACAGGAGAATAAAAATAGCATAATTAAATTAAAACTAAATTACATATTTCTTCATTACCATTACCCCCAATACGACACCATCTCTAACTGCAGCTTCATAAATGTATCACCTCTCAGAAAAAAATATTAAGAAAAACTGGATATTATGAATTTAATAAAGGTAGGATTGCATTAGGTTTACTGGTTTCAGGCCGTCGTGTTTCTACCATATCCACGGTCTGTTTTACAGCACAGCTACTCTGCCCCCTATTTGCTGTGTCGTCAGGCTTAGTGTGTATAAGTGCTGAGTTGCGTTAGTCGAAGCCCAGATAGAGCACAGGCCTGCACACATATTTGTTTAGAAAAGTGCAGACACAGCTCAACTTGGACACTCTTGTCAGAGTTGGTAGGAAGTGGGAGGCTGAGGAATTTACTGAAGGATTTTCTGCCTCTCTGTCTTTAATCACAATGCTAATTAAAGTTTACTGGCTAATTGTGGCTGAGATAGTGTTTCTGTATACTGCCTACTTCACTGAGCTAGTGCCTGGCTAATTACATAGCTAATGGTCTATTGGTCTGCTCTGCTGTGGACACAATTCTAATGCATGAACAGTGAAGTGATGGATTACAGTCTGTGTTCATCAGCCCTGGTCCCGCTGGAGCTTCCCAGGGCTTTTGCTTCTGTCCAGAAATAAAACTAGAGCCCTGAAATTCATTTTTCAATCTTCCACAGTCATCAATAGCTGCTATTTCATGCCAGATTCTACGATCTCTTATATCCATAACCAGATATACCATGCACGTGCTTCCATAGCATGTACATGCACATAACAGGAGAGTCTTTCATGCATGGTCACTTCCCTCCAGTGAGGTTACAACATTGCCAGCTGGTGGTGACAGGCTGATACCCCGAGGCTGCTGCTAGGTGTGTGTAATGTTTGTGTGTTCGTCAGCCCTAACAATGATTAACAGGGTTAAGTGGGCACAGTGAGGCTCTTATTATGCTGCGGGGTGACAAGGATGTGGTGAAAAACTGTCATAGTGGTGTCGGAGCATTGCACTGTTTCTCGGCATCACGTCTGACTTCTGTCCATGCAAATCCTAACACATTAAGTGAGGGCCACACGCAGTTTTTGATTGTTTCTGTGTCTCTTTGACTTCACTACATCATGCTCAGTCAATTTATAATAATCTGTATCAAATAATTCTGTATTGTATGTAATTCTCCATCAATTCCTTTAAGACTTAAAAAAAACATGGCCTTGTAGGGAGCTGTACTCATGAGCAACAGCATAAAGGAGGTAGATAAAAATATGTGCATAAAATATAAATTGCACACCAATTTTACATTCCATTCTGCCTTACTTTACTTTCTTAGGCTCATGGTAGAGCCCAGCTAAATAATAATGGCTTTAAAGGCATTTCTTTGAAAATAAATGAAAGAATGAAAGTTTATTTGAAATGCTCTCATTCAACAAATGATGAATTTCATATTTAAAGTACTAATATCACCCCTGTGTTGATGGGGAATCCATGCAGATCTGAGGTTTTTCAGTATTCCACACAAAAACACAGGGACAGCACTTTCAACAAGCCTATGTGTGTTTAACACTTGCCCCTTTGAACACTGCTGTGTGTGTGTGCATGTGTGTGTGTGTGTGTGTGTGCGAGCATGTGCACATCCTGTGCATCTGTAATCAGATCTCTGCGATGTCTTGACTGTCAGAAGAAGCAAAGTCCCCTGTAGACAATAAATGCTAAGCACCAGGGTAAAAGAGAAAAGAGGCCTATTTGAATTAGGGATTCCTCTTTCTTCATGGCATGCTTTGAAGCTTGTGACAGCCTCGTGATCGGATCAAGGATGCTGCAGGGAATGGGATAAAGGAAGGGCGGGTGGGGATGGGATTTTCCTCTCTCGGGGATGTTGTGTCATTCCCTCCATTGTGCATTCTGACAGCGTCAATAAACTTGTTATCATAATTTGTTGTGCTATTTGTGCATTTATAACTTAATAAGTATCGAAGCTTTCTGATTTTGGTCAACCAACACACATACATACACAGAGGCTCATACATGTCTAATCACAAATCATATTTAACTTCTGCGTGTCTGATTGCTGATTGAATTAGATAGACATGGTCTGGCCATAAGAGGATTTCTCCACATGCTCTTTGTATGAGACTGGAATCACACCAGTACTGACACTGCTGCTATTCAGGGAAGAAATTTATTAATCTGGATTACAGACTGCTATATAAGAGGTTTTTCAAACAAACAAAAAAAAAACATCATATTCTACACAGTGTGAGCCCATAGAAAATAAATCACAAACCAAAAACTAAAAAAGAGAAGAAAGTATTTTGCTTACAGAGAGTGTTTTTGGCATTTTTCCCCTCTGTGATCATTGATCTTTGATACAGGCAGAGATTTTTCTTGGATTTTTACCTGGATTATCCTTTTTATCTTGACCCCCATCCTTTTCCATACCTGTCTCCTTAGGACGTACACCGCCACTATCACCCGTGTGTGTGTGTGTGTGTGTGTGTGTGTGTGTGTGTGTTCTTACTGCAGTGCCCTGCCTCACCCTACCGTCTGACATATTGATCACAACAGCCTCCAGCTCTCTGCACTGTAGTTCCCAAGGGCCCAGACACTCTTTACAGAACACTGAGTGGTGTACTGAGTGTGTGTTGAATTGAATATTTTGTTACATCCTTGAACATTGACCAAAAAAGGATTTATCTCAATCTTGTATACACAACTTGTCTACACACTGCTGATGAGATGAGTACACATAACTGTAAAAAAAAAAAAAATCAAAAAACAAACCTCAGGTCTATCTGTAATTCTGTTGTTAGAAAATAAGAGAAGCAGAGAGTTTAAGTGAGCTTTAGTAAGTGAATGAGTGTCTCTCTCTCTCTCTCTCTCTCTCTCTCTGATCTTCATGATGAGTGTGTACCTGGCTCCTGTCTTTCTGTGTGCTGTGAACTGTGGTTTCCAGTAATTACCTGGAGAGGCAGAGAAATGAGAGGGAACGCCTGACCTTTAAGTCTTTATCAGCCCATGGGCCTGGAGGGGACAACACACACACACACACACACACACACACACACACACACAAACTCACAAACATCATACACAAATACAGTTCTCGTCTCTCTGGCACACACTCGAGATAGACACACACTCACACGGGTCTTGCCAAAATTCAATAAAGAGACTCACAAAGAGAATACAAGTTTGTTTCACACACCAGTGAGCTTACACAACCTCACACATGCACATAACATGCACGCACACACAAACACACACAGCCATTTTCTCTCTTAAACAAATGGCGGTGTGTGTAGTGGTGACAGGCCATCTCAGTGACGGATTTGGTCACATCAGCCAGGCGCATATGGCAGACCTTAATTACACTTGCCGACAGACGCACATAATTGATCATGTAATCAATTAATTCATGTGAGCCCCCCTCGTTAGTGGCCCATGAAGCCCATTTGCTTTTACGGGTCATTAAAATGATGAAGGGGCATGAAGCAAGGTTATAAAAGAATATACACATGGATAAGTAATGGCAACAATAAGGTAGAGAATAAGGGGGCAGGGAGTGGTATGTGCATGTGCGTGTGTGTGTGTGTGTGTGTGAATGTGAGAGAGACATGATTATATGTTCCTTTCATTACTCTCACACAGAGACTCACAAAAGCACACATTTGCAAGATAAAGCACACACACAGACACAAACACACACAAGGACAATCACATCTCCTCCACTGCACAGCTGTCTTCAGCTCTAAGGAGTAATTGTCTCTTGCGCTGCATATGGCCTATTTCTCTCTTCGTACTACTTGCTTCCTCTCCTCCCTCCCTCCCTCCTTTTCCTCTCAATAACTACTTTTACTCTGTTACAGCGCCCATCAGTACGTGCATGCATGCAGACAAAAACACACACTGGGCAGAAAGAAGGCAGGTGTGTGGATGCGTTGACAAATGGAAATTAATGAGTTAAGAAACTTTGCGTTTTGCGATGAAGAAAATCTGGCCAATTATTCAAATCAGACTTGGCTTTGTAGTGGTGAAACAAGCTTGGCAGTCATTCAGAGGGATGAAGCAATGGAGAGAGAGAGAGAGAGATATGTAAAAAGTTTTTCACCCACGTGTCGGATAGTTTCCCCGAGGGGGACAGAGGAGGAGGTTTGATTCCTTTTAGCTGGGAGAAAAGGGGAATCGACTGTCTATATCTGTCTATCTTGTTTTCAAGTTACTCCACACTGGCTGCAGTGAGCAGAGGAGACTGAATCACTGATTTAACACATGACTGCTGTCTCACTTCATCAGCATCCTGTCATCTCCCATCATCCCCTCTCCATACACCCACAATCCAATTCCACCATCCACTCCTGCACCTTCTTTTCTCAAGTTGTGTGTCGTGTCCGTCAGGTTTTCTAGCTGTCTAACAATTGAAAGCTGAAACCCTAAAACTCAATTCACATTCCATGATTTTCAGTAGTGAATTCAGTATCTATGAACACAGAAAAGTCTCTGAACCTGCAAATCAGGGCATCAAGACTTGATGATGTCATGGGGGGGGGGGGGGGNACTTTCTAAAGTTCTTTGCTAATTAGTGACAGAAAATGTGTATTCACTTTCTTTTGAGATATGAGTTGTCCTTCCCATACTCAATTAAAATCAGTCAGTTTTCCAGTAAAATGACCATGGGTACTGTCATAGTATCATTCCATCACTAACTCACTATTGAGCAACTCTAGATGACATCATCTCTACAGTCTGTCTCAGTTTAAGGAGTGGTTATAACACATTTTATATATATATTTAAAAAAAAATGTACAATATAGAACTTGTAAAACCTATTTTAGGGAAGATTTTCCCCTATATATTTTTTTCAATTACCATTTATCCATCCATCATTTTTGTGATGTGTCCCATGAGGAATCTCACTGCTTTAGTCCATTATTACAATACTGGGGATGGAAAGATTGGCTGTAGGTTTGTTTAAAAAAAAAAAGTTAAAATTATCAAAATTTCACTGACAACCATGTATACAATATTCTGTTCTGTAAATTTGTAGAACTGTAAGCAATGTTAACATTGCATTTGCACAGCACACACTATATGGTTATTAAATCTGTTCTGTTGCCATAATCTTATATATTTCATATGCTTTGCAGCTGCACTGACCCAGTTTATCCAGTATCATTAAAGTTTCATCTCATCTTAAATTATCTTGGAGAAAAAAACCCAAAGGCTCTCCTGAGTTCATTCCCTAGTACACACAGCACACTGCAGCTACAATGTCTGAATGCTAACATAATTCCCTGTCTCTATCAGCAGAAGCCTGAGACTAAGAGAGAAAAGAGAAACAGATCAAGAAAAAGGGGAATCATTACAGCCAGCACCAGTGCTGAATGACTAATCACCTATCAACTCACTGTGACTAAGTCAAACACTGAGGAAGTTGGGGTTAATGGGTGTGTGAAGCTTTATTTGCACATTTGAACAGTTGGGCCAATAATAAACACACAGGCACAGAGGTCTGCCTGCCTACTGTATGGCTGCTGTCACATTGATTCATGGCCATCCGTCCTGCTTACATACAGTCGATTTGTAATAACATTATCTGCAGGCTAAAGAAATATGTCAACAGACATTTGAATGCTTAAAGCAGTGTATAGACTACAGACACACATTGGCCATGTGTGTCCATGTTTGTTTTTCACACCTGAAAAACAGAGTTAATTGCTGCTCAGAGACCTCGGAGCTCGTGAGAGAGCTGAGATATGTACAACATTGTGAGTTTAAGAAAAGGCTTAAAGGAATCACTTACAAGACGTAAATGCTGGCATGTGTGTAATGGATGAGAACATATGCCAACCAATATTCATATGACCTTAATTACCCAAAGGGGAGAAGACAGGAGGAGAAAAAGATAAAATACAGAGAATTTATCACCATAACTTAGACTAAGATAAAGTCTAGGTCTGCCCCCTTAAAGTCAATTGAAATGCATCATCTGTTGAGTCAAATCTCGGGTTCACAGTCGATGAATCTGACTTTTAATCACTGCATTATTACCGAACAGGTTTTATTTTGTTTTATAGTGTGAAAATCTGTTTGTTGTTCCGCATTACAGCCCTGAGAGTAACGACACTAAAACAGTCTTACAGGTAAAATGTGAGTCTTGACAATTCTTATACAAAATTAGGAGGACAAGATGTGGGCAGTTAGTCTATAATTTGGCACATTACTGCAGTGTAATTGGGCAGAGAAAATTAATAATTTCTCCTGATTCCAGTTACAAAGTGAGCCCAAATAAATGCTTGAAAAAAAGAGAGAACCAGAGGAAAGAAAGTCATTAAGTATCTAAGGAGGTAAGTGAAGCTGAAATAAGAGAAGTATCGAAAAAAAAAATATATATATACATACACACACACACACACACATAAACAAAGATATTGAAGACTTAGCAAACTAAAATATGGCTCTTTGAGATCAATGATCCCATTACAGCTTCTAACAGATGCTCCTTGTTAAGCAGATACTGGCCAGTACTGCACATGACAAGTATTGACCAACATTACAGCTCCAGTTTACTTACTGGACATTTTGTCAAGCACAAAATTATCATAATATATGGTGCTTTTACAAGAATAAGCTGCATATCAACACAACACGGTTGTACATAAACACAAGTAAATGAGCTGAGGACTTACGAGAATAATCAATCAGCAGCGTTGTTATGAGTGTGTGTGTGTGTGTGTGTGTGTGTGTGTGTGTGTGTGTGTGTGAGAGACAGTATTCTGCAGTCTGTGAACTGTGATGACAGAGGTGTTTCTGCTGCCGTTTCTGACATTTAGGCTTAGAGTGAAAGCAAACCCTGAGATAATTTTCTCCTCCATTACCAATTACAGTGTATAACTAATAAAACAGTCACAATACATTATTGTAGGTGTGCACGCATGTGTGTGTGTATGTGTGCACTTAAATGTGCATGATACGCTTTATAAGAATGAGAATTTCATACATTGGTGTTCATGTTGGGAGTAAGGGGGCAGTGGTGTGTGTAAAAATTGAAGAAATTAATTAGGAACAAAGAGGCTGATGGGATTCATGCAATAATTTATGCAAAGACTCATCTTTAATCCTCACTTGATCCTTCCGTCTTCTTTAACTGTCTTCTCTCATTTCAGAGCCCAGTGGACCCTAGTTTAGGTTTGCTGCACAAAAGAGGTTAAACATTACTTGTTACTTGTCAGTAGTATTAGTTGTTACTCCTGGGTGCAGCAATTGTAGTTCCTGAATTTATGATGAGCCTTACTACATGTGAATGTTTTTCTTTGCTCTTCTGTTGTTTCAATAAAGGAGGTATGTCAGGAGGGGGCATTGATATATAAATAGTTGCTCTGGAATGATTTGCACAGTCTACAACTGAAAACAGCTTTCTTGTCCTCATTTTGCCTGACAAACCAAAGTATTGAAAATACTTCAGCTTGGAGAGAGAAAACTTTAAATATCACAGCTCGCTCAGTTTTGTGAACAGCAACTCAGAGAACAATTAATTAGGATGAAAATGAATCTGGAACATAGCTGCATATTGTTTTGTGCTGCATATTTTTGGTATTAATACCTTAAATAATAATTTTACACCTGCACTAGCTGTCACTCTGGTAAGTACATGCACAACTAGTGGGCACTCTGTCATTACCTTGAAATCAGATGTTCAATTAAGCAATATCACACTATCACAGCTGTGATTCGGTTGTAGGCACAAGGCCGTGGGCCGAGTGCCGAAGATAATCACAGCCGTGCTGATATTCAGTACAACAGCACGACCTCGAGTGTGACGTTGCTTTTATACAACAGTTCTACAAGCACCATTTATTAGTTAACAGTAATAAGCAACAACAGATTNTTTTATACAACAGTTCTACAAGCACCATTTATTAGTTAACAGTAATAAGCAACAACAGATTATGATTGGTTTATTTATTTAATCAAGTATTTGTCTCTGCCAATACAAATAATTCTGCAATTGTACTGTTGCTAAGCAACACATAAGCATTTTCCTGCAGACTAGCTTGCTGGCTACTTTGTGTCCACGTTACTGCAGGCCAGCTACTTTGTATGATCATATCTGTATGTTTCCATTTATTGTGCAACAAGTGAAATAAGAGTCTGACAGTCGCTTGGTGGTGTGTGTGATGGAGCCTGCACGGCTCGGGACACATCGGGTCCCAAGGCAATTTACAAATTGGGCCAAGCTTCGGACTGAATTTCACAACACTGGCTTGGTGTGAGACGGGCTCAGGCTTTTTTTTTTTTTTTTTTNTTTTTTTTTTTTTTTTTTTTTTTGCCCTCTTCTCTCCACTCACATCCTAAATGCTGCCTTACATGTTGGTGCTTGTAGGGCCGGGCCGGCTACGGCCTAAAATTGAGGCCCGTGCAGGGCCTAATATCTGATTCTGATGAGTTCACAGCTTGATCAGAAAGAACGTTACTCCATCGTTTCCTGTTCTATATGAATGGTCTCCAGTTAATGTAATTAACAGTTATTAGAATGCCTGTAAAGCGGAGTGATCCATAGTTAAAAGTCCCAGTGCTGTTATACTCTATGTCAGCACTCCTGGAATGCCTTTTGTCCGATCAAAATACTTGGTCGGAACTAACTGTATAAAAAGATTTATCATGCAAGTCCATTGTATAGCAGCATTGCAGACATCATCTTCTGGATCAATAACTGTTGAAAATATTATATTAGCTTTCATCTTAGCTACATGCTGGTGTTTGTTGCATGTTCGAGACTCATTTGTTAATGGAGTTGTTCTCAGTCGAGGACCACAGTGCTGCATATTTTCTGTTTCTGCCTGTTCTACCCCCACCTTTGTAGTGATGATGTGATCACATGATCAAGAGTTGGTGCATCCCAGATCCTGATTGGCTAAACACACCTGATTTAGCTATCAGGAGTGGACAGAACAAGTAGAGATAGAAAATATACAGTGTTGTGGTACTCAAGAACCAGCATTGAGAAGCGTTGTGTTAACATACAGCGACACCATAAATGTGAACACTGTCCGAGCATTTGTTTGAATCCACCAGATCTGGAGCAACATGTGGACCTGGGCTAAATTGTTGCTAGTAAATCATGGATATGAAAGCCTATTTTTTTTTTCATCAACATTCAAGTTTTAGTTTTCAAGAAATAGGCAAATATGTTGAACCTGAGCAAGATTGACCTCAAAAACTAATCAACTTTCCAAGTACCACTCACTGTATCTATAAAATTCCATCAAAATCTGTTACTATTTGTGATATCCTGTTAACAAACAGACAATCAGACAGACTAATGCCATTGAGGTAAATAATATGTAGATAAGGGCAGACTAGAACAAAACCTTTAGAGCCACAAAGCCAAAACACAAAAATATTTCAAATCTGTTCTACACGTCAAGCTGCCTAAACCTTCCATCCTTACTCTTGCACACATAAGTAAGCCTGAATGCACATCTGCCTGTACATCCACTCTCCTACCTGCAACACACACACACACACACACACACACACACACATACACATACCTTTGAGCTGTGCTGAAACAAAGACAGACAGGCTCCTGTCCGTCCATCCTTGACCAAATGACTGTGGCAGAGCTGTCATCCGTGAGAGTTTGGTTCTATAAATCCCTCAGCAGTGGGACGATTCATAGGCTCTCTGACACAAACATATCTGACAATCAATTTATCACGATGAAATCTGTACAGACTTGGGGGATGAGGGATGGGGGAGAGGTGAGGGTGTCGCCAAACTTGTGCTTGTTGACAGTTTACAGAGTGACTTTTGCCATCATCAGTACCCCACCCTGTCTGTGAAGAAGTTTCCGTACACCTCTAGCTGTGTGAAGTGGAGACAGAATGTGTACTAACATCCGCTTTATAAGAAAGACAACACACACACAGAGAATCATCAACAGTCTCCTCTTTCCTCCTTGAGGGCCAGAGTTCATGAGGCAGTGCTGCAGTTTACAACCTAATCACTTTGAAATTGCTTTACTGTAGGTCCAGCCATAGCTTGGTGATTGACTATATGGGCTATTAATGGCAACATACTGCACAAACATGTCTTGTAACCAGGCCAGTTATACAGTGTAATTACACAAAATATGTCCCTACCATTGTCATAACTTGACTGGCTATGCCTTGCAGTTAACATGAACTCTAGTATAGTTCCAGCACTGTCATCTTCATCCTCATTTTTCTTTGGGTCAGTCACCCTATGAATTTCTTCTTTCCCTTTAAATTTTGCCCTTTATTATAGTTGCCTGTGGGAAAGGTGGGTGTCATTTTGCCCCTGTATTTTGGCTCTTACATAAATGTAAGATGGTAGCCAGACACAATATATAATACTCCTACCTGCTTTATTTCATTTATAGGAGTTGGAGCACAGCTGTTTACCTTGAGGATTTATCTTTTGTGAAATAAAGGGAGATCAACTGCAAACTTATCCTCGAATCAAGTCTCTATAGGAACATGTTCTGTATACTCCCTAACACACACACACACACACACCATCCCACACAATGCCCCTCTGCTAATAATAAAGGCAGTTTAGGCCTTGAGTGGCCTTGGAATTTCAGTTAAGGCTGCAGGGGAAACGTTGCATGTAAATGGGTCTATTTGCAGAGAGGGCAGGGTCAGATGGGTCTCATCCTATTTAACATTACCAGCAGGACCCACTATGAGTCAAGGTGTCAATGCTCCACCTTCCTCTAATCACCTGTAGGGAGACCATTAAATGCATGGCATGTGTGTGTGGGAGGGGGGGGNACCTTCCTCTAATCACCTGTAGGGAGACCATTAAATGCATGGCATGTGTGTGTGGGAGGGGGGGGATGAAGAGGAAGGCAGCTGTCTAACTTATGGATGTAGGTCTTTCTGTGCTTATGTTGGTTTTGCTGTGCTGTATCCCATGGATTTCCATCTGTATAAACATGAGTGTGTGTGTGTCTTTATGTATCTGCCTTTGCTTCTCCCTATGGGCACATGCATGTTTGTGTGTGTTGGTTATCATCAGCACAGTGTGGCATTTAATGAGGGAGATGGAAGGAAAATAAATATAGTGCCTTTGAAAATGATTTCATCTCATCCTTTTATTGCCTCTCATTTCCATCCATTTATTGTGTGGGAGAGGAGTATATGGAAACAGAGAAGGAGAAAATTTGAATCATTACACCCCAGTGTCAGCGTTAGTTTGTCTTCCTTTACGCCTCTGTTCTGTTTATTCATTCATCTTGACATACCTGTGCACTGTGAGCTCTCTTTTTAACATTAAGACAAATGCATTGCAACAGAAACTCAACTACTGTGGCTCATGGAAAAGATGTGTCCTTTCTGCTGAGGAAAGTGAGTAAATTGCAAAGCACTTACAAACCCACACCACCATTAGATTCATTTCTATGAACGAATGAATATGTATTCCTGCAGAAGAGGCAACGTTTATAGCACACATCTCCTTCCTTTTTGTGTGCGTTCTCTTTGTAGCATCTCCCTCCTCTTCCTCCTGTCGTATAGTTAATTGGTTTGACATTTCCTGCTCCAGCCTTAAGAGAAGCTGGCATTAGCCGACCAATGACAGTGCTGGAGTGTCGTGTGCATCTATGTGTGTGTGGGTGTGCTTGATTGTCAGGCTGAGAGGTCAGAAGCTGTCCACATGCTAGATTGTTTAAATTTCCTCCTTTTTCCTCTCATCCACGTGTCTTGTGCTGTGCCTAGTGCTATATCGCTGCCTCTCTGCTATATTCAGCCAATAACGGGCTGTTAAATGCAGTTGCAGGGTCAAAGGTTAGCTGTTAGAGTGGGGGACTGTGGGAGGCCATCAACTCACAGGTGAAGTAGTCTGTAATTGTTTCCACAGGCTTCAGACACAAGAAAGTGGCAGCAAAAGCTGTAGCTTAACAAATAAACAATCTTTAGTTTTGTTTACAGGAACACAGATGGTTCCATTAAATACAGAGTTTCACAAAGCAGCAGCACAACTTTGTCTCCTCTTAGTGAGCCTGAAACTGATCCCAATCAATAATGAACATCTATCCTATACCTGCAGCTAAACTGCTGTATATTGATTCCAAGTAAATACTTTAAAGGACCATGCCGGTGATTGGGCATGGTTGATCACAGTAAATACAACCCGCATACATGTTGTATTACTGCCCACCATTTTCCAAAACATACGACTGGAGAAGTAAATTTTAGATTTTTTTTCCCTACCTTCCAGGCTGCAGTTGGTTTCAGTTCATTCCAGTATGCAATAAATTTCAACTTGTAGAGTGTGCTTGATATGTTACCCATCACAGCAAACACAACTTCTATTAAAAAAATAAAGGAAAAAAAAAGTCAGAGTTACTTAATTTAACCAATCTAACATGGAGCTACACAGGAAAAGAGGTATGTCTCCGCCACGGAATATATGCTGCATTCGACAGACCTCGGAAGTTGAATTTTTCCCAGTTGGAAGCTCCAACTTCCAATCTCAAACCGTTCCAGCCAAATGTAATCAAAAAAGCATAGCTGAACACCAATAATCTTAAAATCCTCCACCTTCTTTATCTCTATTCCCTGTAACCTCACCATTCCACTTGAGTCCCTCTAGAAGTAATATTCTGAAATTATTTACACTTGTGTGTCAATGGCAAACAGTTATACACTGTAGATAGTTAATTTAGCGATGTATTCTGACCTTTTTCTTTCATTTTCACGCAAGAAAAAATACTTTATTCGCCTTTTAGCTGATCATTTCCATTCACAAAGCTTGCTTCCACGGGCGCTGCCATGTTGAGTGATGTCATACTCGATAAGTCAGGGTAGATAATTTTGGATCAAGTTTCCCAGCCGGAGCTCCAACTTCAAGTGCCGTTCCAATGCATTTTTCCAAGTAAGAAGTCGGAAAAATCTGAGTTCCGAGGTCTGTCGAACGCAGCAATAGTCCCAGTAAAAGACTGCTTTTACTGAGAAATTAAAATGACCATGCCTCTACAATCATGCCTAGGTGTTGGCAGGCAAAACATACAATTTTAAGGTGGGTCTATCACCTGAACATTTGATTCTGAAAGATTAGGGGATATGGCAAAATAATATGAAAACTAAAACATAGTTTTATGTTTTGGAAAATGGTTGGCGGTAATTTAACCTGTATGCAGGTAATATTCATTTGGCTCCAACATGAAAAATCACCGGTATGGTCCTTTGGTGAGACTATTCTAAAATAGTATCAGAAGTCTAGTAATTATTAAACAGACCAGATGGCGAAATCTTTTCAACGTGCACTTCATGCACATTTTAATAATTCAGTGCAAAGTTATGAGCTTTAGATTTTATTTTTAATACAAACTGAGGAAATCACACGTTTCCATGTAATTTGGCAGTAAGATGGCTGGTGGGCTGTCGGACAGCCTTCCTCTTAATTAAAGGCGTTCTCTGTGTGAGGTCAGACCCCACAACATTAGGACCATTACCCCAAGGAGCTGAGAATCAATGTAGGAAGAAAGGGACATTCTTCTTTTTTCTTTAAGTCCATCGATTCTCATTTATTTCCTCCCCTGAGCACTCGCCACCCATCTACCCACTGCCTAATTTGATGAGAATGAGGATGAGGATGCACAGAGTGACTGGAGGTGATTTCATGGACTTTCCAAGTACATGCTTTCTGTTTGTGCGTGGGTGGGTGTTGGGTACAGATACTTAACTGTATGTTTTATATAATATTTCAGAGATTTCTGTCTCTAGACAGACTCCATCTCCATTTTTCTTTCCTCATTACTTTCAGCTCATTTGTCCTCAGATTCATCACTTACTCCTGTTTGCTACCTCCCTCACTTTGAACCCATTTGCTGGATGGCCCACAGCCAGCTGGAGGTGAGGAAATAACATATGAAAGTATATTTTGCCTCAAGCTCTCCTCTTGATCCATCCTGTTCTCCATATTCCCTGTTCTCTCAAGTCTTCCTTTCTCTGTCTGTTCCTTCGGTCTTTTTGTCATATGCTTGCTGTGTAGTATGTCTATGTCTCCTCTTTGCAATAGAAATGGGAGCAATAAGACAATCTTTCTACCTTTTTTCTGTTTTGTTATCAAACACATATCACGCAGTCTGTCAGAATGACACATTTTTCATTACCTCTCTCCCCCTTCTCTCACTCTCTCAGGCCATTTTGTAAGTGTTGGTATAAAATACCGTGAGGTGCAGTGATTAAGAGAGTGGGCAGGAGCCTGGGCCTTTAACTCGTCTCTTGGTGTATTATATGTGACATGCTTTACAGCTGTCTGCTTTGTTCAACAGCATCTTAGTTTTCCTCACAACAGAAACGTTTTGGCAAACCATTGAACGCATCGGTCTTTCCACTATATAAAGTTTAAGTTCGATGAATGAATATGTGTGATTTATATATCTATGATTCTTTTATGTTCATAGTCTTTTGCACCTACGATGCCCCATTGCTCAGCCAGCACAGTAGTCCATAAATTGTTGCACTAATATTCAGAAAAAATCTGTTAAACTGCAACGCCTACAGGAAATGCTGTATATATGGAGGGAGGAACAAAGATGATAATTCATGCTGTTTTTATTTATATATTTCTCTCTTGATCGGATGATTGATATTCACACAGCATCAGTATGATATTATGAGTATCATCACTCATGCAGGCAAACTGACAGTAAAAACAGGCTGCTGGGGTCCTTGTCTTCCCTGAATATACAGAAATATTAACAATATTCTTCTAGACACACACACACACACTCACACACACTGAACTGTGTATACTAAGTCTGTTTGTATATGTTTGTATTGTTTTTTCACTTGCACGGTTATATCCAGGAGTAGACTCTATTGTTTTTTTTTTCTGTGTGTGTGTGTGTGTGTGTGTGTGTGTGTGTGTGTGTGTGTGTGTGTGTATGGTATATGCTGTGTGGGAGGTGTGTGTTTGTTTGTGCACTTACAAGGTTATACCTGAGAGTCATAGGCACATGAATTAGTCCTGGACCTGATCATGTATTCTACAGCACCACTGAAATCCAGAGTCCTGGGACATTTTACAGCATGTTGTTTCTTTGAGGCTGAAATAATGGCCATTATTCGGAGCATGGTTATCAAATCTGACTTTTAAATTATATATAAACACGCATCACACATTCAGTGACATCTCCTCTCCTCTGCATGCCCTCGCTGTGCTTTCCATTCTATTTTCTCACCGTTTTGCTGTCTCTCCAGGGAGGACTCCCATGAAAGGTCTACAGCCCAGGGACATGCTCTCTTAATAGCCCTCCTAAATGAAGTCATCCATAATGTTACAAACCTTCCATACCCACAGAGACACACTCACTCATTCACATTCAGGCACACAAAAGCACACAGCACACACATTCTCCTCTGTGTGCCCCAGGACACACTGGAAGCAGAGTCTGTTGGGATGGGACTGCAGAGAGACCGGGGTAAATTTGTCTGGTAAGAGAGGAAATGATTGAATGAGTGACTTTGGAATGAAAATGGGGGAGAGGGAGGATGGGTAGAGTTTGATTAAAGGGTGACAGGGTGAAAGACAAGCTTGGGTTTAGCAGGGGAAGAAGAGTGGCAGGGGATGGACAGAGGAGGAATAGAAGGAGAGATGAAGTGGAGGAGGAAGAGTGTGATAACAGACTGCCACAGGGTTGCAGAGACACCTGTCAATACTTCTCAGTTTGTACCTCTAGAGGCACAAACCTGTTTTAAGATTCTCATCTCCATTTGCATTGTTTGTTTGAAACAGTGCTGCAGACAGTCAAATGAGATGAGGTATTTTTGGAATAAGTTTCTCTGGAAACTGGGTGCACTGTAAGTCTAAATTTGTCTCTTTGTTTTGTTACTTTGGAAATGAATATCAAAGTTGGCCACACAAACCAGGCTTTGAGCAGGGCAGAGTTCTGTGGGCGTTGTTCCAGCATTGCAGCTCCGTTACGTCACTGAGAGCCAGTGCTTGTGTTCCTGGTCCCTCTCTGAATGTTTCACACTGCTATTCACTGCTGGGCTCTCAAAGAGAAAGGGAACCATAATAAATTGTGCTCTGTCACATCGCCCTACTTTTCTTCACCTCCTCTCTTGCTCTCTAGCTACTGTATAGCTCTCTATTCTCACCCACATCGTCTCTTTTCATTTTCTCAGCCTCTCTCTACCTCTGGCTCTCTGTCTTCCTCCTCGATTCCCTATCTCAGCTCCCACCTTCTTCCCGGTCAGAGTGGTAATGGCTCTGAAAGAAGAATGTGATGTAATCCAAACAGACTGCAGTTCTGTGTCAGGGATGCCGCTCCTTCCGCTCCTCACTGCTCTTACCACCCATCCACCTCCACCCACCTCCATCCTGCGGTCTCTGTTCACACATAAGGAGGCTTTTCTCTCCATCACCTCAGCCTCTTTGTCTTTCTGCCTCCACTGTGTTTGTGCCTCACACCCTATCAATCTGCTAGAAGTTGATCTTGAGACTACTGCAAACTTTTTATTTTATTTTTTTTTTGAATTAGTCTTCAAGTATTTATTGTGTTTTGTTGGTGTTGTTGGTGCGTAGTGACAGCTGATCTGTTGCAAAGCTCACAGCTCCAGTATTTCAGATGCTCTGAGAATGAGTGGCAGATCATTGCAAAGTTGAACTTATGAACTTCGGAGGCCCTGGAGACTGCAGACAGGCACTCAGATGATCAAAGGCTCGATTAACACACTGAACTTTTGCACCTGCATATATCAGCTTTTCTGCCGTTTCTGTCACTCGCTTACTTACTCTCTTCCTCTCTGAGGAGGAATGAACAGAGTGTGTGTCTCTTGTCAAAAAAAACGACAGTACTTTTATCTGTTCAGCTAAAGACAGGCAAAACTGGGAGAGAGATAAGTTTACGCAGGAACCAAGAGAATAACTAAAGAGAGAGAGAGAAAAAAATAACAGAGACAGATCAGAAGTGAAAGGAAAGGACAACCAGCAATACAAGCAATACTTTTTAAAGCTATATGTGAGTAATATTTACAGTTAAATATTGACAGCAAGGAATGTAAGAATTCTTCTCTCCATCACCACACACCACACACAAGCACACACAGACCTTTTTGCCTCAATTCATCTTTGCCTCCATCAGTATTTCTCTCTCTCTCTCTCTCTCTCTCTCTCTCTCTCTCTCTCATCCTTTCTTTATCAAAATATACCACCTGCGAGTGACTTCTAAGGAAATCAAGGCATTCTGAAGTTTCCGTTATTTTTCTCTGAGTGATTTCTGACAGCTGGAGTTAACAGAAATTTTCATTGTTGTGTGTTCTACCCAAATCAAAATCCCATGGGTTTTTGAGGGGGGATGGCCCTAAAATGAACCCACTGAAGAATGTATAAAGACACTTTCACGTTTATGTCGTATTTCATATACCAGCGTGAAGTAGTAGAAGGGAATTGAAACTGTTATTTTAGCATCATTCTAAAATTGCGTATTAACTCTTCATTTCTCTGGCTTCCATCTGCTGTTAAAAACCTTAATATTTAGGCCATGGACAGTGAATGTGACGCAGTGTTGTCCATTTGTCTAAATCTGTTGCAGGCATGAAACCATAATTATAGCTCAGTAATCTAGTAGCTCATTGACATGGTGGTCTCTTGGTGCAAAGGTTTGAGCTGCTGAAGTGGACACACAGAAAATTAGACTTAAATCCACGACATGTATGAACAAACAGGACATGCTTGGCTCATATGCATAGGCAGTACAGATATTATAAACAGCACTGATGTTTTTTTACACACACTTGCATACAGGCACACATAAAATAAAAAAGTGTTCATTACCAAAAAACAAAAGCATGTAGCAGTCCAACTGTACTGTAGTGCTGCATAGTCAAAGATGAGTCGAGTGGTGGGTTGTGGCCATAGACGAGTTGCTGCTTTTTAACAGATTGGATTTGCTCTCTCATCTGTTCATGGACAGGCACTTAATTTAACTCATGCTCAGAGTGAGAGAACTGAGCAGCAGCAGAGTAAATAGAGAGAGAAACAGGAAAAGAGATAGAGGTAGATTACACCTTTAATGCAGTTTTAGATTGGTTTGCTTCATTCTAATCTTTTATACTTGGGGTTGTGATAGTTTTGTGTAACTATATTCCATATTTTATTAATGGAAAATGGATCAAAATTATTTTTAGTAGTTAAAAATATGTAACAAATTTTACTTAACAATTTTTTTGTCTTCTTCCCTCTTGTTCTGTCAGTGACATGAGTTGCTAGATGACTTTGTGTTGTGTCACGGCCAAAGTAGAGTCTGAGCCAGTGTCGAACCCTGTGTTGTTGGTTTTTTGGCGGGACCCTCTGCTTCAGGACGCCTCACTGTGCCAGCATTCATTTCACCTTTCAGTGAATGAGGAAGCCTGTATTTGCTGCAATGCTGTTGTTGGTGTAAAAGGGCACTAGCCCTGTACCTTCATGTACTGTCAGAAATTTGCTGCTGAAAAATTAGAATTTTCTGTATATCAACGTTGTTACATTTTTAGGGGCATGTCATTAAAAACACCAAATAATCTTGTTTTTTATGTATATTCAGGTAGACAATTGCATGCAAAGAGGTCTGGTGGGGGAAATAGCAAGTTATGCTGTCAATAAAGAATGTAGTAATACATAAATCACACACCTAATGCACATTCTCTCCTTTTTTGTTTCAGGATAAATACATCTGTGCTGCTTGCATTCGTAAATAATTTGCTAGCCGGAAAAACTGGGCATCTGTTTTTTATTTACTACCAAACCAAGAGAAATTAATGCATGACGTGGTGATCACAACTTCTGAACTAGAAAGTGAGCACATGAAAGCAACATAGTCCTCCCAGCCTGACCTTTGAACCTGTTACGGGAAGGAAATTCCATTTCCTGTTTTATTCTGCTGGATCTGCCTGAGCTGCTGGATGCAGGATAGAATGTCCAAAGACAGATCAGTAAAGTACACATACAATCCCCCATTCATACATCAACCTATACACTATATGAAACATAATTGCCGCTCAGCTCCCACACACACACCTATTGTAAGCACACTCACAAACACACCTAGTGTCTTCATAACTTCTCCCTGGCAGGACATAAAGCGTATGTGTGATAAACACTAATGCTATCTCCTCTCAGTAACAGATAAATCAATGCTGGACTCTCTGCCAATCAGAAATGTGCTCTAGCCCAAACTGATACAGAAAGTGCTCATCTCCGTGGTAACGATCGGCTCGCCTATGTGCTGACAGAATTGATATAATGTTGTTATAATGTTGACGCTGAGTTTATCGATTTCCTGTGTATCTCAGACTGGAGAGAAGTAGAAAAGAGAAGAGAAGAGAAGACAATATTGAGCTGTTGAGGAGACAGAAGGGAGTGTGGAGAAAACTGGCAGGAGGGACAATGTAAATGTCTGTCCCCGTGTCAGAGAGCGCTTGATAATAAATCTCTCTCCCTAAATCCTTGACTTCACAGGATTAAGAAAGAGTCAGAAAGACAGAAAATAAAATTTTAAAAAATACAGAGCTTCATTTAATTCACTGACTAATACCCTCAGCTGCTACATTTCACCTCAAGGTTGCTTTATGTAAATTGAAATTTTTAGCATCAGATTTTTTTTCCCCCCCACCTTTGTGACATTGCAATAATGAGCTGTACGCATGCCAGAGTTCAAATCAAGTCTTCAGGCAGAGTGGTAGGTGGTGGAACACACAATGGTAGAGGAAATATTGGTGAAAACAGTTTGACAGCATTTTGAAACCAAGAAGTGCACTCATCCTTCCTGTTCTTTTTTAGAACGATACAAGCAGCATTACTTCCTGCAAATAAGAATGAAAAGATCAATGATATCATAGGATCATAAAGGATCATAAAAGGATCATAACAAAAGAAGAGTTGTTTTTGTGTATGAAGAGAATTTTCACTGAAAAAAAAATGCAACTTTGAATTTACTTAATTTTTATGTCAAGTGGTTGCACGTAACAAATTTATTTAGATTATTTATATATTTTTATGTTGAATGTATTTAATATTTATAAGTAATTTCAGTTAAATTTAATTTGTAGTTTTAGCTAAAACAAATGGAGTATATTTCACTTAAATTCCCTTAGTCATTCCAAATAGACCTATGTTGAGTAAACCTAAACACATTTATTTAGCTTGGCTCAATATTTTTGAGTAAATGCAGCTCGATCCAGTGGTGTAGTAACTAAATATTAAAGTTGTGTAGTTTTTTTTTTTTTTTTTNTTTTTTTTTTTTTTTTTTTAACCTTTGTTTTATTCAGGGGTAGTTTACTGAGCATTAAATGCTCTTTTACAGGAATGCCCTGCTCACAGACTCACATCATTCACACCTGGTGCACAGGTAACCACAGACTCCACCTCTCATTCACTTCCCAGCCCAGATTTGTGCTGCCAGTCCAAGGATTGTTGGTCACTTCTCTAACCTTTAGGCCACGACTGCTCATTTAATGCAGTTCCATGTGTATACACATGGAAGAACTGATGTTGACCTCTTTTAAATGTTACATATAAAAATTTAGCCTTATTTAATTGATTTAAACATGTTATTTTGTTCTGCTCAATATNTACATATAAAAATTTAGCCTTATTTAATTGATTTAAACATGTTATTTTGTTCTGCTCAATATTTTTAGTTAATTGGAATTAATGGAGGTGATAATAGAGCTGACATTTTTTTCTACTTGAAATCAATTAAATAAGGCTAAATGTTTATATGTAACATCTAAAAGCAGTTCAACATCAGTTTTTTCAGTGTAGTCCTATATGTGATGGGCAGTTTTAATCTTTACATTATACGCTAGTGATGTAGTGATTAAAGGCAGATAGGAAGATGTGATGAAATGTGTCGATTCTGTTCTGTGTGACTGTGTTCTAATGTGTCAGCTTCAGTTAAGCAGGTCAGATTCTACCTTTGTGCCTTGTGAATTACTGGAAAAGTCAGACTGACAGGCTGCAGTGGCTACACAGATGAATATAGTTTCCTGGGAAACCATTCCTGTGCTTTATGAGTCTGAATCTGACTTATACAGCCTCTGTCTTAATCACCCTTTATACTAGAATTTTGAAAAAAGAAAAAAAATATATATACTGTACATATACACATAGCTCACAAGCAACATGTTATGTCAATTGTTTGCTCCCATAAACATATATACAGTACATTTTTCCTGATGTTAAATTAAACTATCTCACTCCCTTTGGTTTGAGCATTGTCATGGAAACTGGAAAGTCTTCAGTCCTGTTTACAGTCATATCATATCGTGCCACTAGTATGATTTCCACTCAGCCCATGTGTGGATTCATGTCACCTAGTCTATGATCTAAATATATTTATTCCTGCGTAAAGCCCTTCACATCTGTTTTCATGACTGCCTTTAATGTTTCACTCATTTTCATGGTTTAGCAAAGTTGTAGCTAACTTCCGCGCCCTGCATATGAATGGCTGCTGATTAGCCTGCTTAATTCTGAGGGAGAATCCACACAGCTTGCCAAATCTAATCAACAACAAGCGCACAGATGTGCTCATTCACCCTTTCTATACCTGTGACTGTGTCTTGCATGCACATGCTGCAAAAACATTTTACATTTGAGAAAGGTGTCCTGTTCTTCCTTTCTGTGCTCCTGAGGAGTATTAGATCACAGTTATTGTCTCATTGTGTCATTGTACATCTTTAGTTAGAAGCATAGTACAACAGGTTACAGTGCTCGCTTACAAAAGAAAGATGTGTCTTTCATTAAAATTCTCTACCTCTCACAGACCTTTCAAAGTCATACTTTGGTGTTTCAAAGCACATTTGGTTTTGGTTTTCAAATACCAAATCACTTTTCTAAATTTGGCTGAATGCCTCAATGCACCATTTTCTCTCAGAAATTCACCAAGCATTCTGAGATGTTCTGTAGATTTATAATTATCATTTATCTTCACATTCTCAGACTCAGATTCCAGCACTTTCAGTTTCATTTAACTTTAAGCAAGACTTATCACCGGATTTGTAAGCACATCCAGTGATGTGTCACAAGGCAAGGGGCATAATGTTCAACAATGTTTTAATGTGTTTGCTTGTTTGCTTGGAGGATAACTCAAAAAGTTCTGAATTGATTTTGACTAAACTTTGTGGAAGAGTGGGACTTGGCCCGGGGAGGAACCATTAAATTTTGGTGCGTATCCAATCCAGGAGAAGATCTAGGAAATTTTTAATGATTTTTTTTTAACATTGCACAATAGTATGTTTTTCAGTGTTTTTGTTAATTCCTTCAAAAGCAATACACCAGTCTCAATGAAAAAAAAACGGAATATTTATCTCATGATAAACTATCAAAAGGTGCATTTTGGTCACATTATTTGAATGAAGTCCTATTATTATTTAAGTGATTTCTTTCTCTTTAAGCCAGTGTATTATTAGAACAAGAAATTTTTGTCTCAGCTTCCTCAGCATTGGTGGAGGTATGTGTTCTAATGAGTTATGACTGGTATGACTTATTGTTGTGCTTCATCAGCATCAGTGTTATAGTATTTCCTTGTTTTTCATTTCCTAGGTTTCACTGAAAGGAGAGTTTTGTGTTTTTGTTTTTGTTTTTTTCTTTTGTTTTTTTATTAGAAATCTTTCATCATTTCACAGAGGAGCTGTAAATTGCGGTAGGTTTTCATGGCGCCTGTTCCTTTTTTTAATTCTAAACATAACTTTGCATTGACAGAGACAAAGTTTTCCTATTGATCTGTGTTTGCTGAACGCCTCCCCTCCTATTTCATCTCACAGGAAAATTAAAGCAGAAAAGAAATGCTTTTTTCTTCTTCCCTCCTGTTTCTCTTCTTTGTCCTCTCTGCATTGTTGCCCCAGACAGCCCTGTAGTAATTCAGCACACACACACACGCACGCACACACGCAGTGTCTTTCTATCTTTCTTCCTCTCGCTCTCTGTGTTAGCAGCTCTAATGTGTGGGGCGTGAGTCTTTTACAACATGTTCAATATCACACCACAGGGCCCCACAACCCAGACAGCAACTCTAATGATGCAGAGAGAGAGAGAGAGAGAGAGAGAGAGAGAGATGGAGGGATGTTAGGAGGGGTGGCACAGAACTATCAGCACAGAGAAAACCCATTTGTCTTCTTCTTGCCATATTTGCTACACCCTCTACAGCCTATAAAACATACCACACACGAACATACCCACGCACACTGAGAAAGAAATATTATATCTTCTAAATTCCGAACATATCCACAGAGGCTGAACCACTCAAATTTCTTGATACACAATACTCCCCAAGCTTTGCTTCAATTACTAAAGCAATAGGGCTGAAAGCTCAGGCAGCTGTACAGTAGTAGTAGTTCATTTGGTCTCTCTCCATTACTATACATGCATACATGCAATGTGTAACTCTTCAACAAGCTGTAAAGTTATTTATTCAATTTTCTGTTAACTCTAATTGGTCCATCGAGAGGAGATAGCCTAATGAATTTAAAGTGACAGTATACATTCAGCATTAGTATAATTGTAAACCATTTACAGCTTTTGTCGAATTCCTGTTTTATGAGCCTGTCAAGGTTAATTGGCGCAGCAGTCGGTAGACATGGACGTAGTTCCTGAGCAGATTCAATGTTAATATAGACAGATCCAGCAGGAGAATGACAGGAGGCATATCAAGAGGAGATGTGCTAATATTTGCTCAGTTATCCATTGATCCATTTGGTGAATGTTGGGGCTTTATAGATTAAGTGGCCTGCCTCGGGGCTCTGCGGTATTCAGCAGGATACTTGTTGACATGTGGCCATCTTAACTGAATTTCTTGCTGTCAAGAACACAAGTAATTAAGGTTTTAAAACATTTGACTAAATGATTAACGCAGCTCCCTGATGGTGCATGCTAACTCACCTAGTCCCCATTCATTTAGCTATTGTTGTATAAGATGCTAAGCTGAGCTATGATAGTAATGCCAGATTTCATATTGGTTGATGTAGCTGACGGATGTCTCTGGTGGTTTTTGTGTAAAGCCTTGTAAACACTCTGATCATTTGCCAAGTTGGGTTGATTATTCTTCATTTAATAGTACTAAAGCTACCCATGAGGTAAATTATCATGGGAGACGATATGTTTATTGTTTTTCCCACTTAGTGATATGGCTTTCTCCAAAGGCGGTTTCTAGTATTGACGCTGTGTCAACAAACACTGTCTTTTTTTTTTTTTTTTTTTTNTTTTTTTTACACAGAATTGCTTGCCTCGCCATAAACGTGCACTATCACCATTTCCATTTCAGGCTCAATTAAAGAACACGTTGATTGGGCTCTGGTCAAGTGAGCACGAGCAAACGTGGCCTATAGGGAGGCGCAGACTGAAAATACTTAAAATGGCAGCCCAGTGCGAGACTGTTGTGAAAACTCAGAATGGGCACTGCTAAGGGGATTGGTCTGTGTTTTTTCTCTATAGTGGTTGGTATTCCTTTAATAGTGAATGAGTGTGCTGTGTTTGTGCGCGTGCAGGGTGTAAAAGCAGGACACACTGAGTACCTCTCTGCTGTCCTCATTCACGTGTTCCCCAGAGATGCACATAGGATTAGTTTAGAGCTCTGAAAACGGAGCAAGAGCTTGAGAGAGGAGAAGAAAGAGAGAAAGTGGAAGCTTGAGAAAGAAAGAGATCATGATTTATATTTGTTTAACCCTTTGATGTAAGTTGGGAAGAGTATAGAATTAGTGCCTTTTAAATGAGAGTATGCCCAAACATAACCCATTTCTCTTTTAATTCACTTCTTGCTTTTCTTCCCTCCCTCCTACTCTCTCCATCACCAAACAATACTCCTCTCACTTCCTCTATTCTACCTGCCTGTCAAGTTTCCTCTCCTCTCACCTGTCTCAGCCCGAAACCGGTTTGAGTTCCAGGAAAGGAGGCCAGAATGCTGTCGCAAGCAGCTCAGTCACGAGCTCCCTCCCAGTGGGAGGTAGCTAGGAAGCCTCACGCAGGCTTCCTAGCTCAGCTCTGTTGTTGTGAGTGTGTTTCTGTGTGCGTGCGTGTGTGTGTGTGTGTGTGTGTTGGGGGGGGCTTTCACTGCACACTCTCTGTGATTAGGAAGCTGGGGAATTTCTTATCTATTTACATACATATACATGAACTCATACACACACTGAGACACAGGTGCATTCACACACCTGCACCCACATAGACGCAAGTACACATTGTCTCATCAAACTTGTTTGTAAGTGTGGCTCGGTTGATCGTTGTGAGCCGTGATAACCCACTCATCGCCACCAGATGGCCTGCTCTCACTCATCAGCATAATGATATGGCAGCCAATCATAAGCTATGTAATATTCATGAATGAAAACAAGACTGGATGGTTGAATAAAGTGTTTAGCGAGGGAGAACAGACATCTATTCTGATTGAAAATTATTCCCACATTTTAGTGTTTGGTGTAATACTGTTAGTGTGTTCATTAGTTTATAAAGTGTAAACAAGAGTTGCACATATTCATCAAATTAAGTTGCAGCCACAGTCTGGAGTTACAACATTATGCAAGTTAAAACTGTAATGCGCATCAGTGGTGAGCTGAGGAATCTAATTTGAAAGATTTGATGTTTACAACATAACAGAATGTGTTCCTCCAAATGATGGTGTCTCCAAAATGCGTTTACAGTAATCATGGTGATTTACTGTAAATTGTGCTCAAATCCAGCAGAAAGCAACGCAATGGAACATTGTTTTGGAGGCAACCACTTAACTTCTTACATTCTCTGTAAATTATTTAAACACATGTACATGCACAAGACATAGGTAAACACACACACAGTTACACACATACGCACACAAAGTAACATAAAGCTGTTGTGTTATCTCTGTTATGCAATTAGAGCATATTTAGCATTGTGCTGATGACAGCAGTAATGAGTGGGGTATTAATCTATTAGTATGCACAGTCTGTCTGTGATTTGCTGGTGTGTGTCCCTACTTTGCATTGTTAAACGTTGAGAGAAAAAAGTAACTGCTGCAGTTATTTATCTCCTTTTTTGTTTCACTTGCTTCTGACATCTCTTCATTTACACTTTGCTCTTTTGCATCACATTTCTTTTTTTCTCACTCTGTGAGAGTTCCTCTCTTACCTCCCCCTTTCCCTTTCTTTTCCTCCCTTACATTTAAGCTTTTCATTTCTTAATAAATGGTTTTATCCATTTTGTAAAAATACATGTTCATGACTCCACATAAAAAAATACACACACAAATGTACTTTTTAAACCAATAACATCTTATTTTTATGCAACTGAAGGGCTTAAGAAATCATTGTGAATAATCATTTGTGAGAATTTCTCACGCTACCAATCATTCCATGAGATTAGTTTCAAAAGGAAGATATCTCATTTTGTAATCAAGTTTTATTCCTTCTTCCTACTTCTCTCTTGGGTCTTCCATTTCCCTTGTGTAATGACTCATCTAATGTGTTGAAGTCCAGCTTTCAATTCCATGCCACTGGCCGCACACAGCAAGCGAGGTGAGCTTGGGCGTAATTTATACACTGCAGCCAATCATCTCGGCCTAACCAGAAGGGAATGGTGCCACAGACAGAGGGAGGGAGTGAGAGCAAGAGGTGATGAAGAGGAAGCGATCAGTGACACAAAGCAGCAATGAGGGAAAAAAGAAAAGACAAGCTGAGAGCGGGGGAGAGCTTACACATTTAAGCAGGGACACATTAAAGAGTGCTGACACAGAGACTAGGCTGTATGGAAAGTGTAGATGAAAGTGTATGAGGCCTATTTGTAATTGGTTGTGTGTCCTGAACATGCTGTTAACTTAGAAATGGACTATTAGAGAGAGAGAGAGAGAGAGAGAGAGAGAG